>SZWC01003689.1:155758-177385 GCA_023375785.1 Penium margaritaceum | reverse complement strand
AAAACGTTGGGCATAGAAGTAAGACCTTCAGCTAAGTGCATTGGAGCAGGTCTGGAGTAGTAAAGTTAGCCAAAGTTAGTCGACCACCAAAGTAGGCCAAATACCTAAGGGGTCTAGGCTGGTCGGCCGCAGACGTAATAGAATAAAAAAACACGGAAAATTCCGCAAAATTTCCTGTTTCAATATCTTTAGGAATGATTCCTAAACGTGAAAAAAGTCGTCGCATTCTTGCGTGCAATATCGACTAACCTCAGTCGTCTACGAATTTCGACATCCAAACGCTTGTTAGATGCGAATTTACATCGTAAGTGCAACCTTGCAGTTTGGACTTGCGTTCAGATTGACTCGAAATCCAGACATGAGCTGCACGAAATTCAGTCTCCAGCTTCATCGAATAGCAAACAATGGAAATGTCGGATAGCGCTGCATAGAATAGAGATGTGGACAGCGGAAAGGATGCGGTTCAACATTTGTCCTTCTGGAATCCCACTTGTCGAGGCGGCAGGATCGAAGGTTTTTATCGCTCCAATCGGAAGCAGGATGAGATATGAAGTTTTTTACATCAACGATCTTCGATAGGCAAGGGCCTGGACTGAGCGCCGGATATCAGGTGCTGTGATCTTCACTTGGACGTTCGAAGTCGTCTGAATCGGACATCGTCGATGGAAGTATTTGATGCTCGGAGGACTATGGAGGCCGTTGCCTTGACTAGTTCGCGGGAAGAAATGGTAGCCCTCGATCCGATGGACACGACGATGTCAATCGTATGGTTTGTATTTTGAAAAAGAACATGCAATTATGTAGTTGAGGCATGCCATTTGTCTTCCAACGAGTGTTGCATGTGCTATGGACAGCTCAACTGAAATCGACGAAATCGAAGCACGCTACTAAGCGCAGGGACCGCTTTGCGGCATACCCATCACACGTCGCCACATCCTCGCAAGCGCAAGGACTCTACGTCTGCTCAACTACATGCCAACAAATGCCAAACGAAAGACGTCGAGCCCCGGACAATACCGTCGCAATTGTTGGGTTGCTCGAGCCCCACGGCTAGGCGTCGTCATCCATATCGGCCATGACGTGTCACTCCATTCGGATTTGGCCATAGAAGACTGCGCCCCGCAGCCTTCCTTACTGCTTTAGCAGTCATGATGCGCGCTCCGGTTCCTCCAATCGTGGCCATCAAGATGGCCGACGGAGAAAAGATCGCAGGAGCGAGAGATATTGATAACGGAAGCCCCTTGAGCACTCGGTGCTCTCCATAAACATTTCTCAATGTCCAAAAGAACAGAGATGAACACGAAAGGTAAACAATTTACATTCAAGCATGCTCCAAATGACGATGAATCAGAATCACAATATCAGAATAAAACAAAACCTCAATGCAGATTAAAAATTCATCAAACTAATTGTGAAACCATGAATAAGTGATGGAATCCAAACTTTATTACTACCCCTGTATAAATTTAGCAAAATAAAAGAAGACATTTTCCTATCGAAACAAATACATTTCAGATTTAAACTTAATAGAAAAATTTCAAAAAATATAATAGAATTTTATAAAACATATATCTCGTAAAATCTAGTGAGATAATTTTCGATATGTCATGAATGAATTTTTTTGGCATTTTAATTCACATATGTTTACATGATAGTTCAAAAGAAAATGTTTAAAATTACACCAATAGTTTTTTGACATGACAATAAATCAACTATTCAACTTTTATGTTAATCTGAAAATGTATTTAATTTTTCTACATAAAATATTCTTCCACCACTTCGCACAATTTATTACTCTTACATAGTAGTAATTCCTTGAGATCACAATCATGCATGGATTTTCACGGGCTTCACATCACAAAAACTCAATGATATGTAAACATGTATTAGTCGTTTTTCACCATGATATTCTGCAACAAAAAATGATCCAAATTTAGTCCGTAACTATCTTAGTTTTTTAATCATACCATGAGGTTTTGATACATTCAAGGAGTACAATATTTAATCAAATTATTTCTTATCATTATTGAATCGAAAAATGAGACCATTTAATTTTATGAATAACAATTTTCCACCTAAAAATGAAACATAATGTATAAAATAGTTCTATTCGTGCTGAATGAAGAGAAATTTTACATGATAGTGATTTCAAGTGTTACTCTTCCATCTCCAAATGCTTCACTTATGAAGTTACGCACAATTTGTTATGTATGAATATCTTTATTAACGGATTTTAGTTTTGAATCAAGATCTTAGAATGATGATTAAAAATTGAATATTTTGCACGTAATAAGATACATATGCCTATTTTTAATAGATGCAAATCAAAATGGCATGAGATGAAGATACAATTATCTTACTAAATGCATTTCATGATTCATAAGAAACATTTTACCATTATTTTTTATATTATTATGAATAACATTGATTGAACCCATTTTATAACCCAATAAAGGGTGACTATGACGTTCTCATTTCCATCACAAAATTAGAGTATTTGAGATGCTATGAATACCTTAAATTATCAATTAAGTTACATTTTATATTGAATATTTTTATCTAGTTTTTTCATCTTTGGGAGAATGCCTGAAGGTTCATATTTTACCTTTCTTTGAAATGTTTGTGACTTTTTATATTAAGAATGGCTCTAAGGGATTGCCGAGTTTTGAAGGAGCCTCTTATGCAATGTAGCTGATTTGCACCATGTTTTTTTTCGTGGGCCACCTTGAAGGCCACATTTGAAAGGAGGAGCCATCGGGCGCTTGATTATGGTCAAAACAATAAAGGAGGCTATGGAAGGTAGTCTTTTATGGCCAAGTATGATATCCAGCGACACTTTATGGCCAATATGTAGGCCGACTGCGAGCCAAGGATTGTCAAGACATGGCCAAAGGAAAAATGGACCGTGGCAAAGACTCTTCTCCTTAATTAATTCTTTCTTAGTTAAGCGATACTTGCCAAGGAATCTCGAACCCCTCGCACTATCCTGGCATTGTTTCTGTAAAAACAACAAACCCCAGAGTTTAAAGTTGAATTTCTTTGTCGGAATGATAATCCTTTGTAACTTTCACCTAGAAACGTATAAAATCAAGATATCGCGGACTGTGCTAAGGAACCCAACAATTTGAGTGTGGAAGGTAGGATGCACCTTCTCGTTTTTCCGCAATCCTCCGTTGGGATTGGCCAACTGACCCTTGTTACAACCAACCAGCCCCATTTCATCAACTCCATTTCTTGGTATGCCAATGACGTGGCAGGTCTCTTTGAGACAAATTTTGACAAATTTTTGGTTTGGCACGCTAGATCTTTATCTTGCGCGTTTCCTCGTATTACACGGTTGTGTAGAGAGTCCCTCCGAGTGCTTCCACGACAGATTTCAGGCACAATATTTAAGGTTTGTTATCGAGACTGGTAAGGCATTGATACATTCATTGACCTTTAACTTTTCATTGCTAGACCTGCGCTTGATTTTGATAGCTGCAATTGGCGAATTTTCACACTTTGAGCGACGGAAATACAACTATCAGAATTGAAGTTTTGAGCAGCTGTCGCCTAGAACCTCAAACGGCGACCTCGAGTGATGAATGTAGGAGGTTACGAGGTTCATTTATGTAGCAATTATTACTTGTTCGATGTCATTTTTCCATTTTCTCGTGGCCCTCCTTCTCGATGGCTACCGCCCCGATTAAGCTCGCGTACATACGCACTGTGTTGATGCACCTCAGATTTTTAGGCAATGTTAGCATCTACATGAAAAGATAGCTCACTATAGTAATGCGATTTTCCTTACGTCATGAAATTTGCAAACACACGATTTTGCACATACTTGGGACCTATCCTTGTGATTTCATGGAACAGGGTTGACAGGTTCACTAGAAGAGAGGAGCATTTCCCTAGCATCTCGCTAACTCATTGTATTCATCCTTTTTCTCTCTTTACAGTGTTCCCATTATTTACCTCGCCATTTCTGACAACGCAACGTTTTTTAAAACAGTTCCTTCTCAAAATATGAAAAGAGGAAATGTCTTGTTTCCTCGTAAAAATTCATGGAATCACTTCTAGACCCGTCTTTGTCAAAATGTTCTGAAATTTATGAAAAAAATTATCGTGTTGCTCATTTTTGAAAACATGCTTTCCGATGATACGCGGTTTTCCTAACATCACAAGGCAATTCCTAGTCGCTCGATGGAAAAATGGCAAAGTCGTAGTGGCTCCCGAAGATGTCTCTGCATTGAAAATCTATGCCAGCTGGCAAGATCTACTTGACTCCGGCGGAGCATGGAGGCCAGGCAAAAAAAAAATGCAACACTCATGTGTTTGGTAGCGACTGTTGGAAAGAAACAGCCTCCATCACCATCCATATGCTGGCTCCACCGGGACATCAAGGGTGAGGCTGGTTGCGGTCGAAATGGAGGGTTGGGTTGAGTTTCGCAACTCGCGGGTCCTTGGTCGGTTTGGATGGTCTTTTTTTTGTGTGGCTTAGACAGCCTTAGAGGTGAGGGAACCTATGCTGCACCCTTGGGGTCTGTTTTTTTTAGAAAAAGATCCCTCTGGCGAAAGGTTTCAGTCAAAAGACTGTGCTTTATGTGACAGGTCACACCAGTTTAGGTACCCATGTAGGACCAATGTCGTGCATGGGTGATGTGGGAGTCCCACCCACCAACCCTCACCCTTAAGGGTACCTTCGCCACGGGTCGTAACCCGGTTGGTTTGGTTGGTCGAAACATCCATGGTAAACGATTTTCGCCAGCATTTCCTCCAAAATCCTGCCGGTCGCCTCCACGGTGCCATACCTTTCTGTAACAGCGGTAATTGTCCCAGAGGAAACAGCTTCGATACCGCTCGATGCGGAACATCGCAGCAGTTTGTGCACAGCGCTCTGAATTCGGGACTGGTTGGCCCTCGTAAGATCACTATCCTACAAACCGCGCGTGGAAGATAGGATTGCAGCATTGGAATCTTGAGAGTCGTCCATTTGTGACATGAAGGATCATTTAAGGATTCGTTTTTTATTACTCTGAGATGACTGTGATACGCGGTACTTTGGCCGCGTCTGGAAACGCACCACCGGTTAAGGCCTTTTCGGACAAAGGATGCTCCGTTGCTTGCCGATCGAAGGGGCATCAAGCGCGGGCATTGAGGTAGGATCCACGGCCCAAACGACTCGAGCGTAGCATCGAAAAGATAATGTTTTCACCCGCTATATTTCTAGCGATGACGATTCTCAGAAAAAAAATGGAGGCCATTCCTTTGTCGGTTTATGAGCGAACTATATAATTGAAACTCCGTCTTTCACGGTGCACTTTCGATTCGATCGACGTCGTCCTCGATCCTGCTGCCACGCAGGCTAGACAACCGATTAATGCACCCTCCAGTCTGGATCTCCTTTGTTGTCGAGGTAAGAAGTCCACTTTCCTGGGCTGTCCATAACTGTAAGAAATTCAGTTGCATTGAAGGCATTTTGAAAGACGCGGACAATGCCTGTGGACCGCGGATCGATGCGTTGGGATGACCGTGCTTCTCGAAGCATTAACCCCGTTGACTGGCCGGCATTGTGGACACCTGGACTAGCCGGAGGCCTCGGCTGCTGCGATCGTCCTATTTTTGGGACAATTGCTGCATTAGCAACGAGTTGCATACTACATTGTCTTAGGCTATTCGAATCAACTTACAAATAATACTTGTCCGAACACAACACTTCTTTACAATGAAGAGCCCCAATTCCTGAGCGATTGTTCCTCAGTTTCTCATCGACAGTTCATGAATCTTTATTCTGTTCTCAAACAATGATATGAGATCCTTCCTTGCCTGAAAATGTTCCCAAACAAATCCTATGTCCGAAGTTTACCAAGGAAACGATTTTAAGGCCAACCTAAGCCCAATCTAGGTCTGATCATTACCTATGGTTGCACAATCAAAAACTCTTTTCAGCTTGTTTATGGTTGAAATAGCTTAAACACCCATAAATCATAAGGTGTGACTCTCATCCGCTCAAGATTCAGAACAAAATAAACAATCTGCCTGTGGTTCAGAAGAGAAGCAACCATCCACCCACAATCCGCTACAAAAGCAACCATCCGCGCAACATCCGCAACAGAATCAACCTGCTGCCCACCCCTGTCTTCATGCTAGATCATAACATGTGATTTAGACCTAACTTGAAAAAAAGTGCAATGGTGCATCCATCAAAGACAGAGTTAATAAAAAAATTATTTCATGCAGCAATGCTACATGGTATGTGCCGAGGACATGACATTTTATTTAGTATTTCTGGGTTCCAATGGTATTTTGTGTGTAACATTTGCATATATGTGATTTTGAGTATGACATTGTAGTATGCGTTATTTTTTGTGGGATGTTGTCATATGCCTTATTTTTTGTACGGCATTATCAAATGCGTCATTTTTTACACAATAATGATATATCAGCTATACAGTTTCAAAAAATGGGTACATGTGAATCGAACCCTTTTTTATTCTTCAAAAACTAAATCAGTAACACAAACAATGTAAATAAAACAAAGGATTGAAACATTATCTAACTACAAACAGATTTTTTGCAGTTGTAAAATGAAATAACATTCACATAAAAACATCTCAGACTGAAGTTTATTTGGGGTAAAACCCGTGAACCAGAAACATATATAAGAATGCACACTCAAACAAAACATGATATGGGTAGTGTCTCTCAATGTTACTAGGAAACATAAAAACATATCGTTTTTATAAACCACAATCTTTGCTTCAAGCATCAAATCAAACCGAACAGACAGATTTGTATTTGATCTCATTCAGAATTTTGAAGGGATAATTCATCTAGAATCTTGTGTAAAGTATGAAATGTTTGTGATTATGGTTTTTAGAACAAAAAATGCCTGTGAATGCTTCAGAATAGTCAGGATATTGCAATCATTAGGAATGCATGATGGGTAACAAACTCCTTTAAGATGAGTTTTATCCTGAAGTAAACCTTCATGTGGATGGTCAAAAAATTTTAAAGGTTGAGGAAAATTTTCCATACATTTCATTTTCGATAAAGATTGCAAGTTTTACTGGTTAGTGCAAAAGGATGGTTATATATGTGAAAAATGACATAGATAGTCATGAAACAATACTTCCATTTTTTTTAGAGCCATTTTCCTTAACAACTACATTGAAATAATATTGGAGGTAAGTCGTTTAGTATCAAAAATTTTGAAATCACTTTTTCATTAGGAATTAGAATATTATAACATTTATTCGTTTTGAATTCTTTGAATTTTAACATGACAGAACATTCATCAATTTTAAGATTTATTACGTAAAAATAAGCTACACTAAATGCAAAAAATACATTCTGATGCTTTCATCAACGAACATACTTTGGATTGTAGAATTCACGTGAAGATTATAACGTTTCAGTGTGCTAAAAACGAATAGTTTATTTCTCCTTTCCATTTTTCACTCGCCCTCACTTAAATATTCAAAGTATACAAGCATCGCAGACTAATTTTAATTCATTTAAAAAAATGGTAAGACAATATGAAATGAGTGTATGGAAATATACATTAAGAAGCTATCTTTCAGCTAGAAAAAAAGTAAAACGTTTACATTGGCTAAATGCAGCCTAAAATTTAAGATTGAAACTTCATAAAAATGATAATTCCTATCTTAATGTTGTGAATGAAAATTGTTTAAGAAATTCTTGATGTTCATGAAACGCATGGAAACATGTCCATGAAAATTATATGGAAACTCTGAGAACTCTCTTATCATTCACTGCTAACTAAAGAAACGTAATTTTCATCCATTTTCATTGCAATTCCCGACTAAGAACATAACTTTGTGTATAACTGCATCTTTAGATTTTACAGTGATCAAAATAGGTTTTTGATTTAAAATGAGATTCCTCTCAAATGATGATTTTTCTTTACATTCTACTCAGAGATTTAAATAAAATTTTTTAAAACGTTATACAACTAACTCTGTATTCATACATAGAATAAAATAGCATTCCTACCCAACAAAGGATTAAAAAAATTTATATTGTTTGTCATTTAAATGAAAAACAAATACAGAATATAGTTGGATCTATTTTCAGGCATAGAAGTCATAGTCCTCTTTTCATGTAAGGCTTCAAGTTTCACATTAAACAGTCGTTACATGATTAATTCCTTACCTGAATGCATTCAAAGTTAAGTGTGTTTGTGCATAATTATGTAACAATACAACTTTGTGAATTTTTATGTCTTTTAGCTTGTATATATTTGCATTTATGTTTACTACAGAATTTGAATTCCAAAAAATATTGAAAAGAGAAGTTCCTTTATTTTATATTTCTTTAAAAAAATCCAACAAACACCATTTACCACGGTATTGGAGTCGTTGGTAAATTCATTATATGTGGAAAATTATATTTATAATTATTGGTATTCATTATGAGATGTATTTCGTACGTTGAGCAGTACATACATGGCGAGTAAGAAGAAGTTATGAAGTGAAATAATGATTCAAATAATTTTATTATATGGGTAATCTATAATGAGTTCTAAGTCTACTTTAGTGACAAGTGTGTGGTGTTGATCACATATACACAATAACACAAACCATGGAGGCACACTTCAGGTTTTTTTTCTCTTGAGTCAAAGAATATGTGTGATGCGACATTTTTGAGAGGTTTCTTGATAACGCAACTAAGAAGTTACGGTTTTTGAAATATGGAAAAAAATCAATAAATGTTTATTTTTATCAAGATGCTAATTCAACAGTATACAAAGTTCAAAATGGTTCATAATCTTTATGTCAAGACTTCTTTGATGTGGTCAAACCTGTCACAACCCTTAACATTATAACACTGAATTCAAGAAAGATAGTTTAAGTGGCCTTGCCAGAGTAGTGCATAAATGACATTTTGTAGTCCAAAACTGTTGATCTAAGTATTCCCACAGTAAAAGTGAGGGGTTATGTGTACACGAGGAACGTAAATTATGTCCAAATCTAGCTACAAAGTCTAAAAGTGTTACGAGGAACAGGTCAATGGCGGTTAAAATAGTTGTTTATTTATCTATTGATGTCCTAGGGGATGTCGAAGGCATCTCTGTTTTTGAAAAATGTCTTAGCCTTGCAAATTGACAAGATAATCCATCAAATACTCCCATTGAAATACAAAAAGTTATCTTTTTGTATTGCACCTTTAATCCCCTCCTCCACTTCATAATGTGATATCTAAGGCATGTTCATGTGAAAAAAGTATCTCATTTGGTCCTATGAGTGCTTCATGCGGAGAATCTAGAATATCTGGTGGATATCCATGCTCTTTGAACGGAAGTGTTATAGAAATGAAATGTCCGTATGACCAACCCCAACCACTTATGTTCCAGCATAATGCAATCTTTTCCTTACAAACTAACATTTGTAATTTTTTTAGAGCATGATCATTAATATGGAGCTAAGTTCTTGTTGAAATATCACAGTATTGTCCCTAAGGTTGTTACATGTGTCTTACTCGAGGACGATAAAACATGGTATGTTACTAAAATTGTCACAATTCTTGTTTGTTATTACCTTGGTATTAAACTCCTCTAATAGAAGCTTTTCAGTGAGTTTTGAAGATGACATGTTTCTTACAACCTTGGCGGTTGACATTATATCTAGCTATCAGGTGCTTTGTAACTTGCACAATGCTTGAGGCAATTTTTGGAGTGTCTGCTTCAATGTGTACACATTTTTCTTGGAATGCAAAGATTTTGAATATTTGATCACATTGTTGTAGCAAGTCATTGATGCCTCTCAAAAACATCAAATGCGTTTTGTATACATCTCTTGTGATGGAAGAAAGAATAACATAATGTCAGAACAATGAATGAAGACAAAATATGTTGTTCCATTGGCCTTGATGTTTACATCCATCTACACAAACAGTGTATTAGTTGACTCAATGGAGATTAAATCCTTTCATTTCAACGATTCCATCAAATCCTTATTATGTGATGCATCAACATGTGTGAAAGTCCATGGAGATTTCCAACCTGAGTTGTATATGTTCTAGTAGTGATTGAAGCAAACATGGGGATTTTTTTGTAAGTCATGGTATTGGCACACTTTTCGGGTCTTAGGGTGGGATTGGATTCATCCTACCTCCATGGTATTGCCTGTCTTGCAAAGTTTGGTGCATTCCAAAGAACAAACCTGATCATTAGCGACAAAATTTGTGTGATGCTAGACATCACTTCGAGCTAGAATTCAGATAAATGACTTTAATCAAAGTGTGTGGTCAGTCCTTTCAGCTATATTCATTTCGGAATCTTAATCCAATCGTTGGATGAGTCCAAACACACTATTTTAAAAGCTTGTGATGTCTCTCTTTATCTTTTCCCGGTCACAACACTTTATCATTTCCTCAGTGTTTTGTTCAACGTAGATTTGCCACCTAAACTGGTGTTATGGCACTCCTTCTATAGTACGCAAAGAAAACTGTCACTAAGCAATATACTAACCAGGCTAGTGCATCGCCATCACTAGCATGGTGTGTGACACAAGAGTTTTGTCTTTTTTATCCTCAAACTCCTATTCCTTTGTTCCCTTTCTTACAAGGCACAATCCTTGTCAAACAAGTAGTGTGCTCATCTGAACCATCACACATTATGGCCAAGTTAGAGTCTCTGAGGGATTTAACTTTTCAATCTGACACTCCATGTGGTAGACCAAGTAAGACTCAAATAACTCCGTTCATGCAAATTTTCATTGGTTCATACGTGTTTGAATCTTGAATTATTCTTGTGCGTTGTGATGGATGTGGGTGTTGTTTCTCCAAATTTCTTGATAATGTTGCCATGTCTTGAACGTGTACACAACCACTTATATCTAAATTTCTTTCAGCAAACGGTTTACCTCTTCTGAATGAAGGCTTCTATGTATTTTAATTTATCTCTATCATCTTAAAGGAGAATGGATTTGATTTTTTGATTGGACACATGGTTAGACATGATGTTTTTCCCTATTGGATATGCCAGTTGTAATGTTGGCACTGACATCAAAGCAATTCTCAAAATATTTTTTTTTGTAGAAATTGTATTGGATTTACAAGGGAGATCCAATTGTGGCATTAAAACAAGCATAATCTAAAAAAAGTCGTAGTAGATGCAAAAACTCAAAGATACTTTGATTTCAAAAAAACGTTCTTAGAAATCAACCAGCTTACAATTTCCTGTTTCTTTTGTAGTGGTAAATCCACCTTTCATGATGTTGTAAAAAAATTAACTCCATTAGCAACTTCATTTAAATTTCTGGTTATTTCCATAGAAATAACTCTCTTGAAATACTCAAGAACTATTTAAGAAGTCCTTCCTTCTCCTTCGTCATTCCAATGCAAAATTTGTTTCAATCAAGATACACGTCCATATTGTTTGGCCTAGAAAAATTATAAATGATTGGCATAGCTTTTTCTTCACAATTTGTGATTTGAAATGTGAAAGTGAAAGGAAAAGTTCTTGTAGTTTCTGTGTAGATTGGTGTATTCTTGATATCATTTCTCAATGGAACTTGAAATGTTAGATCTCTACATTCAATTTTTTGAACATTTATGCTCCTTATAGTCGACCAGAAATTTCAGTCTACTCACCAAAAAGGGAAGAGGTTATTGATGGTTACATCAGTCAACACCTTATCTTCCATAAAAAAATTTACATGGTATTCTCTTTCAAAAAAATGCAAAGGTTGTGTCGAGGGATATGGATGGTTTGATCATCCCTGATTGAGCATTTTATCTTGCCTTCTCATCAGCTTGCTTGATTGAGGTGGTTTTAATAATGGAGTTGAGGAGGTGAAGGTAATCACAGAGAAATTGTTTGGGCAAGGTTCTTCATGGTATGTGAAATGTTATGTGGAAGAATTGTGATGTTTTTGTGTGACAAGGTTGATGAAGCAATCTGGATAATCACCTTTGCTATTGTTAACTTGCTCCGTTTCCCTAGTTGTAGGAAAGGAGGACTAGCCATCCATGAGCTCTTCATTTGAGGTATTGTTTGGAGATGTCAAAAGATATAAGTGTACTCTATTGGGTTACAGTTTTTAAATATATCTTCGTGCCTTCCTTCTCCTTTCCTTGGTGCTGCGGCCACTTTGTCCTCAGTTGCTTGTTCAGAGTTTTATGTTGCTTCCTTTCATTCAAGTAAATGCAAACCACACCACTTGACCAATCAAATTGTACAATGTCCTCTTTGGGTTGAGGACAATTCTGTGATTTCTCACCATGAAAGTCCTTTTCATCATTGCATTTGAGAGCTCCTCAATATGGCCACTTAATAAACCATGAGAAGCCTTTCCAGTTTTTAGTGTAGATTTTTTCTTCATAACTCGTCAAACCACTTAGTTACACTCAAAGAAATACAACGTTTTTCTTCTACCATTTGTCACTTTCCGATATTAGGCACCCTTATCTACAAAGTCAATTGTTAGTCATGCATGTGATCAACCAACACAGATTTATCCACCTGGAAATTCTCACTGTCCATTCCTTTGTCATCTTATTTCTCCACTCCTCATATTCTCTTTGGGACTTGTCCCCATTTAGACCCGTTTTCACCGTGTCAATGATTATCAAGATGTTTCTTGGCTTCTCAAAGTTCAAGCACAACCATGAACCTTGTTGTGATGGTCAAGTTTGGATATCATTACTTTCTGCTGCATTTATCTAATTTTGAGGTAAAGAAATTTCATCTCCTTATATGGACATAGGCTAGCATCTGATCCTGACCTTTTAAAGATATAAGGTACCCTTGGAACGCCTTTGAGGTATGACCCATCAACTTCCAGCCGAAGGGTGGTTGGTCCAATTATCACTTCCTTTTCCTACATCTTCCTGGTGACCTTTGAAGTACTAGTGACCCTTCATCTTTCAAGTTAATCCTCATCTAGCCTAGGTTTATGAAACTACCTTCGACCTCCAATTCAAGAACCTCCAAGGAGGCCCTCCTAAGACCAAATAATGGGACACAAATCACTCCTCCCTTGATATGCCTTCAAACATCAACTCATGCATTCCGATTCCTTTTGATGCCTCGAGACTCCATCTCTACAAGCCTTAGCGTGGGACGCTACAAGACAATGTCTTGGGACGCACCTCCTACAAAGGCTATGCCTTCTTCCACTAGCTTGGCCTGCACCAAGGTAGTGGCTGTATAAACATTTTACAGCTCTTCTCGTCTTCCAAAATTCATATTGGGGCATCTAAGGTGGGTGCCCTGTGGGTCCACAAGTGTACGATTGTGGCTATAGCTGGATGTGATAACTCTTAACACCTTTCTGAAAGTGATCTATAAATATCTACAAACATTTTAGAATTCAAAATCCACACCTTTCGTCTCCAATTCTAATACAAATTCACTTATCCACCTTCTACAAATTTTACCAAGCCTTATTAACTGACAAGGTTGACTCCCATCAAAGATGAGGATTCAAGTGTATGCCCCTTCTTTTTCCCACCATAAAAGTTGTGGGCTTGATGTCATCAATTGTTTTATTTGTCCATGTGAGCATTGAATGCTGCATTTTCAAGGTAATGAGCTATTGCAATCATTCAAATAAGGTCAACTTTGATGGTACACATTATTATGCCTCACATGATTACTTCTTTAAGGTACTTTCTTCATAGAAACTATAGCTCATAGGGGGTGATATCAATACCCGCGATCATTTTGTGGAAATGATATATGTAATATATGAAGCTTGACTATGGATGTGATAATAAAGGCTTGTTGCATGTGATTTCTTGTTCCTATTACCAAAATGGTAGCAGAAATTTTTATAACATCTTATCGCAAAAACCACTATGCCAACACTTGATAGCAAACCAGCGGATGAAGATGGAAAAACAACACGTTTTTCCAAGGATACAAAAACCATTGTTGCACCATTGTACATCTTGCCAATAGACAGACCTAAAACAAGAACAGGTTTGCCTTTGGCTAAAATGGGAACTAGTACAAAATTCTACATCTTGCTAGCTAAAAAAGCTGGAACATCAGCAAAAAATTCCCAAGATGAGAATTAATACTACTCCATCATTTTACAAATGATCAATAGAAAAACCTAGAAGAGCCAGAGATTTATAAGCAAAAGCAATGGTGTAATGAGGCGCCCTTTGTTTCCTGGCCGACTTTGGGCCAGGACCAAGTTTGAGGGGCATTTGGGTGATTTCCCATTTTTCAAAAATTTGGCTTGTGGTCGAGCTTGACTCCGCACAACCTTGCTTGTGGGATGCAAGGAGGAGGAGTGGGATCAAGCACGCGAGCAAGCGGTGGCGTTGAGTTCATGCCAGCGCTAGGGGGTTGTTTTGCGCGCACTCCAACGCGGTGTTCTGAACACGCTACGCAAGGGTGGTTGTTGCCCCCTCGGCGATTAGCGTGTAGGACATGCAATCCGCCAAGGGGTTCTCTCTTGGGAGCTCCTGATATTGAGCGCGGTCAACGGGAGAGTCCGGAATGATGACTACAACTGTTCAACAATTGTAGTACCACTGGTGGCATGTCTAACATGGTGACTACACCTAGCGCCAGGAGGCATACGGGACCAACGAGGTTGCTCGCCGATAGACAAGATGGACCATCAATTGGGATAATTGACGGACGAGGACATCTTGCACAATGCACTAGGTGTTAGTAGGGCATCAATTTTAGGTACAAGTAGGCCACTGTGTACCTTATACTCTGATCATTGTAATTAACTTATGTTTTCCAGCTGCAACTTCCAGACTTCTCCACGTCTATCTTTTTGCTGCAACTATTCTCTCCACACACTAAGGAATAATCTTCACAAAGCACAAACTCTCACATCCGGTATGAGATATTGAGCCACGCCTTAGGTGGAAGTGCTACTAGAGCTTGCCAAAATTTAAGAAGAGAATGCATAGATGATGCCGTCCAATGTCGAGGCTGATGGAGAGGGAGATTGCTAGACCAAACTTCAAAGCCGACGCACGAGCCAACCTTTGGAAAATTGTTTTATATATTTAGAGCATCCACACAATCTACCATGCACGTGCCTCTGACAACGGGCGACTCCTATGCACTTTGAAGACGTTAGATTTTCTTCACGGACTACCGAATTTTTGCCAAATTTGTTTCGATTCCTGCCAAACGCTACTTAATTTTTTTAGAGAATATCCAACGACCAAAAATCAGTTAGAGTCATGGAGCAGGCCTTACATCAGATTGTACAGCAACTGGGAGCCCTCAAGTTAGAGATTAAGCGGCTCAATCGGCAGATGGTTGACCTGCGAGACGTGACTGACGTTGGAGAGGTTCGGTCAGCAAGGTCAAGGAGTTTGCAGAGACCAAATTCAAAGGCTTTGGAACATTTCAATCCCTCAGTCAAGGGAGCAAGTGTACGGACGTGGTTGTTTGTGATGAAAAACTACTTTGCGGCCCTGGGTCACCCTCTACAGGACAATGCTGTGCATGCGTCATTCATGGTGACGTTACTACATTGAGCAACATTGGAGTGGAGGAGGCAGCTGAATATGCTAGTCACTTGAGGTGGAGGTGGGAACACAATTATGCAACATGCCATGTTGTGGCAGCCAGGCGAGGAGCAAGCTGAAGCGCGCGTGCCGACAACATGGGAGAAGTTAAAGCAAGCCATCAGAGGTTGGTTGGATCTCGTAAATACCTCCATGGTCGCACCCAAAAAACTACAATAGCTAAAGGAGATCGGCTCGGTTTAGGAGTACACACGCTATTTCTTGGCGTTGTGCTTGCAAACCGAGTAGGAGATGGCAAAAAACTACCACAACGTTTTGAAGGCAAAGATTCAGTGCACGCTGACACTCAATGGAATCACAGAGTTCCGAGTAATGGTGGCCACTTCTAAGTGCGTTCACGCACTATTCGACAATCAAGGGGGTTTACGTGAGAAGAAAGAGAATTTTTAGCGTCGATTACAGCACCAACAAGCTGACCCCATGGACATCAACATAGTGCAAGGAGGCCAGCAGTAGAGC
This sequence comes from Penium margaritaceum, assembly GCA_023375785.1. NCBI lineage: Eukaryota > Viridiplantae > Streptophyta > Zygnematophyceae > Desmidiales > Peniaceae > Penium > Penium margaritaceum. Next base: position 161,410 of record SZWC01003689.1, on the reverse strand, counting down.
AAGCCGCATGGTGGGAGCTGTTGGATGAACGAGAAACCTGGGCACCGCAAGAAGGATTTCAAGAAGAAGTAGCAAGTCAACGGCAACCAGTAGTGAGCGGTAGACGGGCAAATGCTAATCAAAGATCTGTCCGCATCAGTGAAAACCAGCCCCCAAACTTCTTTGGAAAGCTAGGGAGCTGCCGAGTGTATTGCTGTGGAGCAAAGGGAGCGAGAGCGATCAGAGATTCCTCTTGAAAGCCAAAATATCATTTGCTGGTTTTGCGGACGGCGAGGGATGCCAGACTCGCTGGTAGATGAAAGCATTGCTAGATTGCGGTGCGTCACCCTGGTTCTTTCTTGACGAGCTGGAAAAGAGGTTTGGGCTTGCACGACAACCCGGGAAGCCAACTACAACCAAGTTGGTGCAAGGGGAGCTAGAGTGCGGACCCCCTCTGAAGCCTGTGCGGTACAAGGTGAACTATTGCACGTGCCCGGTGGACGCCTACGACGCCATTTTGGGGCGTGACTGGCTGCACCGGTGGAATCCTGCTGTGGATTGGGTGCGCAACCAGGTGAAAGTGAAAAAATGCGGAGAAAAAACGGTTTTGCCATTCTGGGCTGAGAGATGAACTCCAAGGTAGGGAAGGTGCCATAGTAGAGTTGTGTGTAGCTCCAGCGCTGTCAACATAAGGGGGAACAAGTGTACCTCGTGTGGGTGCAGATGAAGGAAGCAGCTAAAGAGGTGAAAGTGTTGGCAGCAGTGGTAAAGCGACAAGAAGGAGAGAAGCAGAGAGCACTTATGGCGGAGCCGTAAGAAGGTGTCACTTGAGTATTGTAAAGTTAAAATGACGTGTTTCCTGGTGAGCTTCCAGAGGGTTTACCACCAAAACGGGCCATCGACCACACAATTGAGCCAGCTCTTGGAGCAACTCCAAAGGTGCGAGCCACTTATGGCATGAGCGTTAATGAGTTGGGTGAGCTCAAAAAGCAATTGGAGGATCTAACCAAATCGGGGTTCATTAGACTGTCAATGTCACCTTACGTTGCACCGTTCCTCTTTGTGACATAGAAGTTAGGAGAGCTATGGATGTACATGAACTATCGCACCCTAAACAATGCAATGATCAATAACTGGTACCCGTTGCCAAGGATCAAGGAGATGTTTGAACAATTGATGGGAGCATAGTACTTCAGCAAGATTGACCTTCACTTAGGGTGCCATCAAATTTAGATTGCGGAGCAGGATGTGGAGAAGACAGTGTTTTGGACACGGTAAAACCATTTTGAGTACCTCTCAATGCTGTTTGGATTGACCAACACTTTTGCAATGTTCATGAGTCTCATGAACAGGATCTTCTACCCTCACTTTGACCTGTTCATGGTGGTGTTATTTGGCAACAACCTCATCTACGCCCAAATTTTGGAAGCGCATCAACATTATCTTTGGCAAGTGTTAGACATTCTTCGAAAAGAGAACATTTTTGTGAAGCTCTCCAAGTGCGAGTTGCAGAAAAGGGAGGTGGAGTTCCTTGGGAATATCCTAAGCGGCAAGGATCTTTGCATGGAACCAAAATAGGTGGAAGCAGTGAAGTAGTGGCTGACACCAAAGAGCATGCGTGACATCCAGGTATCCATGGGGTTTGTCATTTAGTACCGGAAATTCAATTTGGGACACGCAAAGAAGGGTGCTTCACTACCTCAATGTTTGAGGAAGGATCACTAGTGGAAATAAGGCAATTTAGAGAAAAAGAGCTTGGAGGAGCTAAAGGCCGCAATGTCTCACGCTCTGGTCTTGGTACATCTGGATTTATCGAAGGAGCACGTCATGGCAACGGACGCAAGTGACTATGCCATTGGAGCGATGCTGATGTAGGATCATAAGAAGGGTTTGCAGCTGATAGCGTACACATTGTGCATGTTGTGAGATGCAAAGCTGAAATACGCAATCCATGAGAAGGAGATGCTCACAATGATCCATGCGTTCAAGCACTAGAGGTGCTACCTTGAGTCGTGGCGCTACATGGTCTTCATGGATCACTACGCCTTAAAGTACCTGAAGACGAAGCCAAATCTCAGTCGCCAGCAAACTCGCTAGATGGAGTTTCTTTAGGGGAGTTTTGACTATGATATCTAGTACAAGCCTAGGAAGGTGAATCCGGCAGACCCTTTGTCAAGGAGGCTGGACTTGAGCCCCAACGCCATCTCAATGCTAAAGAGATCTCCATTCATGAATAGTCTGTTTAAGCATGGCTATGGCATGGGTTGTGAGTTCATGTGTGGTGCGCTAAAAGATGCCACGTGGGATGGAGTACACTTGCAAAGGGGGCAAGAGTAGAGAATTTTTGTACCGGATTATGCGCCATTGAAGTAGTTGTTGCTGGAGGAGGCGCATGACACCCACTACTTGGGTCACTTTGGCTTCAAGAAGTCGCTCAAATCCTTGGGACGCCAATACTAGTGGTCTTGAATGGCGACTTACTGCAAGAGGGTTGTGAGTAGTTGCGTTGTGTGCCAACGCATCAAGGCGCGGAGGACCAAGCCACCAGGGGAGCTGTAACCATTGCCTGTCCAAGAGAGGCCATGGAAAAACATCTCACTTGAATTCATGGACGGTTTTCATGTAACGTAGCAGGGTAAGAACACGGTGTTGGTGGTGGTGCACCGGCTATCCAAGATGGCACATTTCATCGCATGTCCTAAGAGCATCACAACTGCTGGGACAACTTAACTCCTCCTTAATCATGTCACCAAGCTACATTGAGTGTCGTAGTTTGTGGTCTTAGATCGTGACCCATGCTTTACTTTTGGTTCTGGAGAGATCTCATGGAGAAGCTGGGCACGCGGATGAAGGAAACCAAAGTATATCTCCCACAGAGCAATGGGAAAATGGAGCCCACAAACCAGAAACAAGAGCAGCTATTGCGGAGTATGGTTCCACCAGATGGAGAGGGTTGGGAGGAGAAGCTCAAAGTGGCAGAGTTTGCTTACAACTCAGCGGTTTCAGTATCAACAAAGAAGTTCACCGTTTGAGGTGGTCTATGGCCTCCAGCCACTGAACTCAGCCGCCCTTGCTACGGCAACATCTTTTTCGGATATTTAGCAGATTGCTAATGGGTTTTCCACCACTTGGGACGTGGCGTGGCAACGGCTGTTTAAGACAAAGAAGCATTAGAAGCAGCAGGCTGATAAGAATTGATTCACGAAGGAGTTACAAGTGGGTGATGAGGTGATGCTAAACTATAGTAACGTGCAGCTGATGGGCGTTGGGAGTCCCAACCTAAAGCCGTGATGGGTGGGTTTGTTGTGCATTCTAGAGAAGTGGACGACCGTCTCCTACAAGCTACAGTTGCCAGCTCACTATGTTACGATTTGTGGAAGGTGGATGAGTGAAATTGGACTGAAATCAGGAAGGTAAAGCCGTGCACATAAGAAGCTGAAATATCTGTTGGAATTTGTAGATCACTTGGAGAAGTGCATGAAGAGTTCCCTGAACTAGGTACAAGGATGTAGCCACAAGTACTGACTTGTGGACCCACAGGGCGCCCGTCCTGGATGCCTTGAGACTAAGTCTGCAAATCAGACCTGAAGCAAACTGCTTGTAGAGCCACTAGCTTGCACTAAACAAGACACATGCCTTTGTAGGAGGTGCGTCCCAAGGTACTGGCTTGTAGTGTCAGAGGCTGAGGCTTGAAATGGTAGACTCTGTAGGCATCAAAAGGAATCTGATGATGAGTGAAGGCGTTGTCAAGGCATAATGGACTGAACAGACTAAGCCCCTTAAGCTGTCCTGGGAGGGCCTCCTTGGAGATTCTGGCCTTGGAAGTTGTAGGTAGTTGCATAACCACCTGGGTGGTTACATAACCAACCACGCCAGCTGAAGAGTCACTTGGAAGATGAAGGGTCACTGGCAACTGAAAGGTCACTAGCAGCTGAAGAGCCACTGGAGGTTGAAGATGCATTGGTAATCAAAGGGTCACTAAGAGGTTGTAGGAGGTTGTAGTAGGGAGTTGAACAACTACCCTTCAGCTGAAAGATGAAGGGTTATAGCCTCCAAGGGCCTCCAAGTGCATCTAAGATGGTGTAAAGGCAGGGATTTGAACCTCGCCTCCCTCCATTTAAGGAGGTGAATTTTTATCCCTCTAAAGTGAATAAAATGCACCACAAGATGCATTTTGGCCAAACCCGGCCATCAAAACTGGGTAAATCACAACACCCTTCTTCAGTTGATGATGGCCGGTGTTGTAGAAGGTCCATGCAGAAATTGTAGGAGGGTCTCTGACTTGAAGGCGCATGATGTAGTAGTCTTCCGCAGATGATGGTACTTTTGTAATGGTCCTTGGATAAATGGCATAGTCTATGAACGAAAATTGGATAATGGGCTCATGGTGATAAGCAAAAGGAGTAGGGCTTGGGGCGTCGGTCGAATTCTCGCTTTTTTCTTTTGGTTTGGTGCCCCGAAGTTTGCGGATGTCGCAAGCAAGCCTTCACTCGATCCTCCCCCCCCTCCCTTCTCGCTATCCGCGAATGATGCGGTCCTCGTAGTATCCGTGTGAAACTACGAGGGTCGCAGTTTCCACACAAACTGCGAGGAAGAGGGAGGGACACGACCTTGCTCAAGCGAGGCTCAAGTGATCAATTGACAGGTTGCCATCGGGCGGGCTTTCGAGCGAGGCCGTCGATCCCCAGTCTCCTGCTAGCCGGTGGTTGCTCGAAACCGCCAGATGAGGTGTGGTTGTGAGGGGGAGGTTTGCGATAACTGCCCCGCCGACCACAAAAGACAAAGACCGTGTCGCTTGGAGGTTTCTATCCCATAATGGTGCAAATGTTAGGGAAGTTAACAGAAACGCCTCTGTCGCAAGAGAAGAAGCTGGAGAGTCGTCAGGAAGTTGACAAAATTGTCTAAGGCAGTTTTCTCCGGGAGTTGCCGGAATTCTCCAAAGCAGAGGATGTGGGAGCGCCCACTTCCACTCAAGGAGCATGTGGAGGGTCAGTTGAAGTCCTCCAAGCCTACTATAAAAGCCAAAGACTTTGGCTTTTGAAATCCATCACTCAGAAGTGTGGCCTTGAGGCTTGTGAGGCCAAAAAGTAGAAAATATAATATTCTCTTGCAGGCGCCATGTTGAGATGGAGCGATCCTTGTCCTCTGATGTGAGGCAAAGTGATGTCTTTGCCAAGAGGAACATTTTTTACGATGTCGAGATCAACAAAAATTCTCCAACAGCTGTTGCGACACAAGGAAAACCTCTAGAGGCACCACAAACAGATGATTTTCCAGTGTCAAGTTTTGCCGATGTTGAATTTGACATTGACCAATGCTAGAGGCCTGTTTTTGTGGAGGCTCTAAGCAAGGAAAATATTCTCTCGCTTTCTCGTTCACTTCCCGTGCTCCCTGAAAGGGCACCAATGGAGCACACAGCCAAGGTGGCACCCGAGAACGTGGGAAAAGTGGAGGCATCAAGTCCTATTTTGCCGATGGGTGGAATTGAGTTGGAGCCTTCATGCGATTTCTCAACCGTGGATACTCCTACTCCATGACGGGGTGAGAGACAAAGAATTCCTTGATCTTTGGCTTTGTTGTACAAAGGCAGTACTGCGACAAGCGTTGTGACGATGGTCGGAGATCACATAGATGATGACACCGCTGGCTCGGTGCCTCCAGGGTACACCGCGC
>SZWC01003689.1:142312-155660 GCA_023375785.1 Penium margaritaceum | reverse complement strand
CCCTGAAAGGGCACCAATGGAGCACACAGCCAAGGTGGCACCCGAGAACGTGGGAAAAGTGGAGGCATCAAGTCCTATTTTGCCGATGGGTGGAATTGAGTTGGAGCCTTCATGCGATTTCTCAACCGTGGATACTCCTACTCCATGACGGGGTGAGAGACAAAGAATTCCTTGATCTTTGGCTTTGTTGTACAAAGGCAGTACTGCGACAAGCGTTGTGACGATGGTCGGAGATCACATAGATGATGACACCGCTGGCTCGGTGCCTCCAGGGTACACCGCGCGGCAGTGGGCACGGCTTCAACAGCAAAGGGAGCTGACGATTTGTCGATGAGCGAGGGATCCGACATTCGAGATCCTGTCGTATCGGCCACTTGTGATACGAACACCTCGGAAAGGTGGTGGTGGTATAGGGTCTTCTTGTTGAGCTTGTGAATTTTGTGATGATGGATGTTGGCTCCTTCGATTTAATGCTGACCTTCAAACTCGATGATGATTTTGTTAACTGGTGCTCTCTATAAATAGTTTCCAGCTCCACAAAAAGTGGTTAGCAGCATCGCCGGCCTTCACAAGCAAAGGAGAGATGTTGAAAGATTTCACCGGGATGTTGAACAGTTGACAGTACTTTGTCGGCAAGTGGGAGTGCTGCCGCTCAAAAGCTTTGCTCGCCGTATCAATCGACAAACTGGTGAGTTGTGCCTGAATGCGTCGAATGGTTGCGCCACCACTAGGTTTTCCAGCTAGTCTTGAATGATCTGCCATAGTGATTTCCATTGCATCGAAGGAAAAGTCTGCTCCACTTCCGGCTTCATCAGTCGGCGTTGTGTAGAGTTTTAAAGCAGTGCTCACTATCGTTTTGAAGACACCTACTGGGGCTCGAGCTTCATCAACTAGCATTGTGTAGAGTATTGCAGCCGTGTCCGCTATCGTTGCGAACACATCTGTTGCTGTCCCAGCTTTGTCAGCTGGCAATGTGTAGAGTGTTGCAGCAATATCCGCTAGAGTTGCGGACACATTTGCTAGTGCTCAAGCTTCATCAGCTTGCAATGTGTAGAATATTGCAAACCTGTCCAATGCCGTTGTGGACACATATGTTGTTGCTCCAGCTTTGTCAGGTGGCAATGTGTTAAAGTGTTGTAGTCGTGTTTGCTGTCATTGCGGACACATCTTTTGCTGCCCCAGCTTTGTCAGCTGGAAATGTGTAAAGTATTCTAGCCGTGTCTGCTACCATTGCGGACACATTTACTGCATCCCTAGCTTCGTCACCTGGCAATGTGTTGAATTTTGGAGTCGTGTCCACTTGAGTTGCGAGCAAATCTATTACTGCTCCATCTTTGTCAGATCGCAATGTGTAGAATATTGTAGCCGTGTCAACTGCCATTGTGGAAACAATTGTCGCTCCAGCTTTGTCAGCTGGAAATATGTACAGTGTTGCAGTTGTGTCTACTACCATCGCGGGAAAATCTGCTACTGCCCCAGCTTTTTCCGCTTGCAATGTGTGGAGTGCTGCAACCGTGTATGCTGCCATTGCGGAAACATCTGCTGCCATCCGAGTTTTGTCAGCTGGCAATGAGTAAAGTATTGTAACCGTGTCTGCTACCGTTGCGAACACATCTGTTGTAGCCCCAGCTTTGTCACCTGGCAATGTGTGGAGTTTTGGAGTCGTGTTTGCTTGCGTTGCAGACACATCTGTTACCGCTCCAGGTTCGTTAGCTGGCAATGTGTAGAATATTGACGCCATATCCACTGCTATTGTGGAAACATCTGTCGTCGCCCCAATTTCGTCAGTTAGCAATATGTAGAGTTTTGCAGTTGTGCACGCTGCCATAACGGACAATGATGGATATGAGAGTGCCAGAAAGTGACAAAAAAAGGTTGCTTGATAAAAATCATCTCGCATGACAGTTGCATAGAATATGTTTCATAGGTTCCAACGCACTTTACGGAACTTGATACGAAGTCCATTTGAGTGAGATATGGATTTCCAAAGTTTGGAGATCATAAGTCGGGTTCAAGTGACGACCTGAGCGCTTTGAGCTCAAAAGGCGGCACAATTATTGGCCAGGATGGCTGAAAGCGGCCTTCCAGGAGAGAAGGTGGCTAGAGGACCTCCAAGAGACTTCAAGGAAGGTGCAGACCATGATTGTTGGTCATCAAAGTGGTTTGAGATATAGTTCTCTTGTGTGACAAGGTAACTGCCACTCATCCGCTAGGCTAGGAGAGTGTGCTAGAGGGTAGACTTTGACAGTCTGTATCTCAGTGCTCCCTAGGCCAAATGAGTCATATAAGGGCTTGTTAGAAAGCTGTGACAATGTAATTTCTCACTCAAGAGTCAATTTAGATATTCAATTTCTCTGCAGACCTACATTTGCTTCCGTAATTCCTGTCTGTGCAACCTGCAACTCCCTCTCACAAATAGTTGGTCCTGCCTAGGCGGCTCTTAGTGAGCCTGATCACCTCCCTGAGGGCTGCCAAGTTTCCATCAGACAAACCTGCTACCGCCCCAGCTTCTTCATCTGGCAATGTGTATTGTGTTGCAGTCGTGTCTGCTACAGTTGCGGACACATCACTCGCTCCAGCTTTGTCAGCTGGCGTTGTGTAAGATGGAGCACATAAATCTGCTCCTTGTGCCTGCCATGTGACTTGTTTGTGTAGGCTTTTAATGTCAGCCTCAAACTTGAGGCGGAGATCCCAGAGCCGTTGGGTGAAAATAGATTGGAGGGCAGAGATGTTCACTATCTGCTGCACGTCCTGGGAGGGTAGGCTTGTGGTCAAAGCCTATTGTTGGACGCGTTGGAAGTCTGCAACCAGGTCCACATTGTATATGTCATCTGCCTTACGTTTCATGATTTTGCACATGTTGTGGAGCCTTTCTTTTCTTCGAAGGCCGTTGCCGTGCTCTGATACCATGTTAAGATTTGCGGAAGGTGGATGAGTGAAAATGGACTGAAATCTGGAAGGCGAAGCCGTGCACATAAGAACATAAAATATCTGTAGGAATTTGTAAATCACTTGGAGAAGTACATGAAGAGTTCCCTCAACCAGTTGCAGGGATGTAGCCACAAGTACAGACTTNCCACAAGGAGCCCGCCCTGGATGCCTTGAGACTAAGTCTACAAACCAGACCTGAAGCAAACTGCTTGCAGAGCCACTAGCTTGCACTGAACAAGGCACAACCCTTTGTAGGAGGTGCGTCCCAAGGTACTTGATTGTAGTGTCAGAGGCTGAGGCTTATAATGGTAGACTCTGTAGGCATCATAAGGAATCTGATGATGAATGAAGGCATTGTCAAGGCATAATGGACTGAACAGACTAAGCCCCTTCAGTAGTCCTTGGAGGGCCTCCTTGGAGGTTCTGGCCTTGGACCTAGGGAGGGGAGAGATCAAGAGATAAAGATAAAGGGAGGGGGATGGTAGAGAAATGAAAAGAGGGAGAGGGGGGAATAATAATTAAGGAGAGAGGGGAGGGGGGAGACATAGAGAGAGAGAGAGAGAGAGAGAGAGAGAGAGAAGAATTTGGAGAGAGGGATCAAGAGGAGGGAGGAGGCTGGAGGAAGGGAAGAGAATGCAGGGGCAACATGAAGGAAGATAAAAGGATAGGGGAATGAGGGAAGGAGGAAATGGGATTGAGGAGGAGAGAGGGAACAAGAAGGAAAGAAGCATTGGACATATGGAGGGGGGAAGAAAACAAGAGAGAGGAGGAGGAAGATGCCAAGGGATAGGAGTGGGGGACGAGAAGGGACTAAGAGAAAAGGAAATAGTGGAGAACTGGAGCAAGGAGGAAAGGGAGGAGGATGGGTTGAGAAAGGGAGGGAGGCAAGACAGAGCAAAAGGGGTGAAGGGATGAGGGAGACAGAGAGGAAGAAAGATGTTTTTAGGGCAGACGCATGGAGGGATGGGCAATAAACAAGGAGGGGGTGTGGAGAGGGAGGACAGAGGATTTGTAGGGGACAAAGGGGGGATGGTGGTTGGAGGGTAAGAAGTCAATAGAGGAGAGAAGGGATTAGAGGTAGGGAGAAGGGAGAGTAGAGGGATAGAGGGGTTAAATAAGGTAAGGAGGGTGAGAGGAGGGTAGAACAGTGTGTAGAGGGAGGGGGGGATTGAGAGATCAGTGGAAGGGAACAAAGGTGAGAGAAGGATGGGTAGAGGTAGGGGAAAGAAGAAAGAGGAGGAGAAGGGGTTCAATGGGTTTAGGGGTGGGCGGTGTGAGGGAGAAAGTTGAGAGAGAGGAAGAAGGATGTGGATGTGGTTGAGAGAAGGGATAATGGANGATTGGAGGGCAGAGATGTTCACTATCTGCTGCACGTCCTGGGAGGGTAGGCTTGTGGTCAAAGCCTATTGTTGGACGCGTTGGAAGTCTGCAACCAGGTCCACATTGTATATGTCATCTGCCTTACGTTTCATGATTTTGTACATGTTGTGGAGCCTTTCTTTTCTTCGAAGGCCGTTGCCGTGCTCTGATACCATGTTAAGATTTGCGGAAGGTGGATGAGTGAAAATGGACTGAAATCTGGAAGGCGAAGCCGTGCACATAAGAACATAAAATATCTGTAGGAATTTGTAAATCACTTGGAGAAGTACATGAAGAGTTCCCTCAACCAGTTGCAGGGATGTAGCCACAAGTACAGACTTGTGGACCCACAAGGAGCCCGCCCTGGATGCCTTGAGACTAAGTCTACAAACCAGACCTGAAGCAAACTGCTTGCAGAGCCACTAGCTTGCACTGAACAAGGCACAACCCTTTGTAGGAGGTGCGTCCCAAGGTACTTGATTGTAGTGTCAGAGGCTGAGGCTTGTAATGGTAGACTCTGTAGGCATCATAAGGAATCTGATGATGAATGAAGGCATTGTCAAGGCATAATGGACTGAACAGACTAAGCCCCTTAAGTAGTCCTTGGAGGGCCTCCTTGGAGGTTCTGGCCTGGGACCTAGGGAGGGGAGAGATCAAGAGAGAAAGATAAAGGGAGGGGGATGGTAGAGAAATGAAAAGAGGGAGAGGGGGGAATAATAATCAAGGAGAGAGGGGAGGGGGGAGACATAGAGAGAGAGAGAGAGAGAGAGAGAGAGAGAAGAATTTGGAGAGAGGGATCAAGAGGAGGGAGGAGGCGGGAGGAAGGGAAGAGAATGCAGGGGCAACATGAAGGAAGATAAAAGGATAGGGGAATGAGGGAAGGAGGAAATGGGATTGAGGAGGAGAGAGGGAACAAGAAGGAAAGAAGCATTGGACATATGGAGGGGGGAAGAAAACAAGAGAGAGGAGGAGGAAGATGCCAAGGGATAGTAGTGGGGGACGAAAAGGGACTAAGAGAAAAGGAAATAGTGGAGAACTGGAGCAAGGAGGAAAGGGAGGAGGATGAGTTGAGAAAGGGAGGGAGGCAAGACAGAGCAAAAGGGGTGAAGGGATGAGGGAGACAGAGAGGAAGAAAGATGTTTTTAGGGCAGACGCATGGAGGGATGGGCAATAAACAAGGAGGGGGTGTGGAGAGGGAGGACAGAGGATTTGTAGGGGACAAAGGGGGGATGGTGGTTGGAGGGTAAGAAGTCAATAGAGGAGAGAAGGGATTAGAGGTAGGGAGAAGGGAGAGTAGAGGGATNAGAGAGAGAGAGAGAGAGAGAGAGAGAGAGAAGAATTTGGAGAGAGGGATCAAGAGGAGGGAGGAGGCTGGAGGAAGGGAAGAGAATGCAGGGGCAACATGAAGGAAGATAAAAGGATAGGGGAATGAGGGAAGGAGGAAATGGGATTGAGGAGGAGAGAGGGAACAAGAAGGAAAGAAGCATTGGACATATGGAGGGGGGAAGAAAACAAGAGAGAGGAGGAGGAAGATGCCAAGGGATAGGAGTGGGGGACGAGAAGGGACTAAGAGAAAAGGAAATAGTGGAGAACTGGAGCAAGGAGGAAAGGGAGGAGGATGGGTTGAGAAAGGGAGGGAGGCAAGACAGAGCAAAAGGGGTGAAGGGATGAGGGAGACAGAGAGGAAGAAAGATGTTTTTAGGGCAGACGCATGGAGGGATGGGCAATAAACAAGGAGGGGGTGTGGAGAGGGAGGACAGAGGATTTGTAGGGGACAAAGGGGGGATGGTGGTTGGAGGGTAAGAAGTCAATAGAGGAGAGAAGGGATTAGAGGTAGGGAGAAGGGAGAGTAGAGGGATAGAGGGGTTAAATAAGGTAAGGAGGGTGAGAGGAGGGTAGAACAGTGTGTAGAGGGAGGGGGGGATTGAGAGATCAGTGGAAGGGAACAAAGGTGAGAGAAGGATGGGTAGAGGNTTTAGGGGTGGGCGGTGTGAGGGAGAAAGTTGAGAGAGAGGAAGAAGGATGTGGATGTGGTTGAGAGAAGGGATAATGGAGGGAGAGGATGAGCTAAAGGTGGGAAGGGGGGATGGAGCAGTGGAAGGTGAGTAGAGACAGGTGGAATCCGAGAGAGTAAGGGAAGGGTGTAGAGAAAGGGGAAGGGCAGAAGGATACCAAGGGAGTAGAGAGAAGGAGCACAGGGTAAGAAGTAGGACAAAATGAGGGATAAGAAGAGGGAAGGGGAGAGAAGGAGGCTCAATGGAGGGGAGAGAGAGAGTGAAGGAAGAGATAGATAGAGATAGAGGGAGAGAGAGAGAGAGGGGTATAGAGAGAGAGAGGGAGGGAGAGATAGAAAGAGAGAGAGAGAGAGAGAGAGAGAGAGAGAGCATGGGGAACAAACTATGAGGGACGGGAGCCAAGTGCACTAACAGGAAGGAGATGAATTCTACACATGCAGAAAAATGCATAGGAGACCTCACCTTGTGAACCACATAAGGAAGGAGGGGGGGTGCTGCACATTTCAAGGACGGAGGTATGGCTCCAGTGGACGCACCACATACCTCCAAGAGGAGCAAGGAGACCGCATGTACCGATGAGGAAAACGTGCCAAGCGTCCTCATTTGCGACAAGAAAAGCAAATTGATTTAAAAAATGGTGTGCCACAGTTGTTCAATGAAGGGCAGTGACAGACCTTACAAAGGTTGGCCTGGAGATGTCGCTTATGTACAAACTATAAAAGCAAACAGAGGTGGAAGCAGAAGCGAGAGCGGTGGATTGATGCCATTCTAGAAGGTTTCATTCGGGGAAGATCAAGAGTGGAAGATTTGTAACTTTGATTGGTAGGAACAGAGGATAAGCAAGACTAGAAAGTAACTTCTATCACTTCCATCCGACCTCACTTTACATGATCATGATGACATGGAAAAAAGGAGAGGAATTGTTGATGTCACTGGTTCACCATGTGTTTGGCCAAGGATTGGATCCCTGATTTCCAAATCGTAAGGTTTTCTCTTTCAAGGGGTTTGTGATCATTTCATGGAGGAGTTTTGACAGGATTACATAGGGGTTCCAAGACTCCCTAGGTTCTGAAAGGGAACATGCTTGGCCTTGCAACCATGGTACCCAAAATGTACCCATGGAAAAAAAAGAAACCATTAACCTTACATAAAAGTTTTGGTTCGGTGTGTAGAAATCTTGTGAATGAAATGTTTTTATGTTGGGAAAGAACTTGAAAATGGTAATGTCCCATGATCACAATCAAGGGACCACATATTATTTCTTCTTTTTGAATCCCCCGTGAGAATGTAGGAATTTTCGTTTTGCATTGGATTTTTTTGCCAAAACAACAAACCCTACCCTACTGCTTGTTTGGTTTGATTTTTTGAGATTTAAGAAAAAAACTAAGTGTTAAATTTCTTCAAAATGTTATTTGATAAAATGTTTTTGATTAATGTTTTGAATTATTCAACACCCAAGCCTTCTTCCTTGAATTTGGCAAATCATTCAGCTCATGTCCACATGTCGCATTTCATTTTTTCACTTTGAACTTCAGACTTTGTGTGCGCCCTCACAATGCGGCTGGGTAGCCCATGTCTGACTAAGGGTGCTCTCATACTGCATAATAGAAACTACACCACGCATCCGCATGTTTCCACCACGTATGCAACTTCTATCTGGTAGACAATGAAGGTATTTGTAGGAGTTGCTATCTTACCAGAAGGCACAGCAACTGCACCAAGCAATGATTTGCAAACATTTGCACTCTCTATGCAACAAAATGTTTTTCTTGACTATTGCAAGTCCACCATGCACAAAATTCCACTTTGTGATCTCCTTATGTGAGAAACAATGGGAGCATGGAGTAACACCTCGGAAGTTGCTTTTGAGTTGCTAGAGCTCTAAGGCTCTAGCAACTCGTAGAAACTCCCGGTCGCCTTGCCGGAAGTTTGGACGCTCCTTCATGGTTAGGGAAGACTTCAGATTTTGTTGAACTCACCTCATCCCCCTGATGTGGTGAAGGAGGTTGGGCTACTATAGTATGAGAGCAGCCTAAAGCCAAAAACCCTCGCCTTGGTCTGGGCCAAACCTTAAAGATGTAAAGGATCCACGTCCTGTATCATCCGTTTCAGTAATGCACACATGTTATCAGGTGAGCTCTGGTTGTGAAATGTATATTTTTGGTTGGAATTGTACCAATCAGTATACGTTGTGCGCATTGTAATGGTCAATTATTTTGAAAAATGGTTCCAAATTTGCTCTCCGCCCTTGTTTGAACAATGTACTACCATACCTCTTTGATTTTTAACTTGATGAAAGATTTGTAAATATTTTGGTGATTTGAATGAAAAATTTAAACAGATACATATGTTCAAAACTGATGAATCCATAAAAAAATTAGATAAATAGAAATCATCAATCAGTAGGGTAGATGACTTGTATTTTGAAAGAAAAAAGGGAAAAGGGGAGTATTCTTTGAGTAAAATCTTTATCAAATCTCAAAATGTTGGACATGCAAATAATTCTACCCAGTTTGAAAAATGAAATTTCTCTTGATCAAAGTTTTACAATGGATAAATTTATTCATGATAAGATTCAATGGGATCCACTTTGAGGTTGACTTCTTTCATTGCGCACAGACTTGAAAGAATTCTTTTACGAAAAACTCTACTACTAGCACAGATATCTATAACTTTGCACTGTGGGTTGTGTCGAGAAATGGTTCCAAACTAGGTGACACGCATCACATTCATGATTGAAATCATACTTTGTAGAGTCACAAAAATCACATAATGGACTTTAATGTGAGGGTTGTTTAATGTTGGGACCAAATGACCGGCTGGAATGCTCAAACATTCCCTACACAAGGGTTATTTTTAGATTTCTGTCTCCACGTTTCTGACCACCAATGCCAACGTTTTCATATCAAGGCATGAGTAATCTGATCCCTGTGAAGTAGTCCTGGAACGGCCTCCTTGAAGGTTCTTGCCTTGGAGGTTGCAGGTTGTTGCATAACCACCTTGGTGGTTACATGACCACCTAGGCCAGCTGAAGAGTGACCTACATAATGAAGGGTCAGTGGTAGCTGAAAGGACACCAAAGCTTTGTACAAGGTTGGATTTGAAAGTTGAGAATCACCCTTTAGGTAGAAGGTGAAGGTTCATAGCCTCAAAGGACCTCCGAGGGCAACTAAGATTTTGCAAAGGTCAGGATCTAAACCTCGCCTCCCTCAATTTTGGGAGGTGAACTTTTTGTCCATCCAAAGTAGATGAATGTACCATAAAAGGCATTTTAGCCAAAACCGTTCATCAAAACTGGGTAAATCACAACACCCCCAACACTGGCCATCGCCAGTGTTGAAACATTTGCACGTTGTCCCAAGCCTTATTTATTTGGCATAGTATCATCCGCGACAACTCAACATTCCAGACACATGGACTACATCATTTTTCCAAAGAAAATTGCAATACTGCCATCATCTCGACAAAAACAACAACATTACGAGTGTATGTCAAGGGTATTCCTAAAATTCCTATAAGTACCTTCTTCAACACGAGCCATTATCAACTGAAGGGAATTCTTTGACTTACCCGCTTTTGATGGTCGGTGCTTAAGTAGGTCTTGGTAGGAATGTTGGGAGGATCCTTGACTTGAAGACTCAAGATGTACATGTTTTTGTGGAGATAATAGTACTTCCGCAATGGTTGTTGGAGAAGTGATACATGCCATGCGTGAAATTTTTAGATCGCACAGATGGTGCTACACGGAACAAATAAGGCTTGGGGTGCTGTGCAAACTTTCCAAAAACCCTTGTTTTTGTTTGCTGCAACTTTTGCGGTTAAGGGAGAATTGTGAAAAAGATTGGGCTCAATCCCCTTCTCCTTTGCTTGCAGGTATCTGCGCATACTTAGATCCTCATAGTATTCACAGAATTTTATGAGGTTTGCTTTTTCCGCACAAACTGCAAAGGAGGCTTCAAAAGTCTGTCGAGCGACCTATTGGCTCCAAAGCAACAAGTCAACCAGATGCGAATTAGCGAGTGGTCGAGCAAAGCCACTGATCCCCGGCATGACGGGTGCTCATAACCGCCGGATTGGTAGCGATCATGTTAGGGTTATTGACTCAAACTACCCCTTTGGCCAAGAATTACGTTGACTGCATGAAAATCAAGTTGTGGGTGAGATAAGGTACCACTGATTGAGATGTTTACTGAAATGAATTGGTCATTGGAAGTGAAGTCAAAAAGTCGACCAACCATTGGGAACCCACTTGGAGCAGTTTTTTTGGCCATTGTTTTTATGATGAAGGTTAAATCTGCTTGTAACCCCACCTTCCAACTGTAGGAGTACCTGAAAGCTCTCTAACGGTCTTCAATCCCACACTAAAAACCACATGCTGTGGCATTATAGAGCCATCACTCATACTGTTGGCCTTGTGGCTTACCTCCGACTTTGTGGGTCAAGAATTCATAATAACAATATTCTCTTGCAGATGACCTGTGGAGATGGAGCGATCCTTGTCCTCCAATACGAGGCCAAGTGATTTCGTGGTCAAGGAAGATGTTTTCCACGTTGTCGAGATGAACATAAAGCTTCCATCAGCTATTGCAACACACGGAACAACTCACAAGGCACCACAGATAACTTTTTGCTTTCAAAATTTTCCAATGTTAAGAAGACAGTTGGATTCTTGCTTTTATGTAAGTTCCAAGCAAGGTGAATAATTCCTTGCTCTTTTTTCACTTCTTGTGCTTTGGAAAGAGGTTGAAATGGAGCAGTCACTGACGATGGTGCCAAAAATTGTGATGAAGATCTTGGATGAAGGGATTTGTGTTCTTTTGTTTCAGCTTCCTCAACTAGCCATGATTGGAATCTTTCAGCATTGTCTGCTGCCACCATGGAATATTTTATGGTCGTTCTAGCTTCCTTTGCTAGCAGCATAGTTGCAGCTGATGTAGAAAACGCTTCACACCCTTTTGTTCAAGCCTCGTTGACTGGTTTTTTTGTCTAAACTTTCTGTATTGTCTACTACCATTGTAGAGAAATCTTTTTCTGTTGTAGCATCTTCAACTAGTTTATTCTCAAAAGATGTTGCAACATCTGCTTCATCCATGAGCAGATTTATAGTTTTTCCAGCTTTTTAAGCCAGACTATTGTAGAGAGTTGTAGTAGCGCCCGCTTGTGAGAGTGTGTGCTCTCTGAAGATTAATCATTGGTGTGTGGAGAGCATAGTCACAGCAGAAATATAGACTTGGAAAAGTGTGGAAGCCAGAGCTGGAAGATACAGGTTAATTACAATGATTAGACTACAATTTATTTATACTTTTTGGCCGGCTAGTTGAGGCCTCAACCTACTACTTTCCTAGCTTGCTACAACAAGCTACTCGCACTTGTACTCGGTGCCCTACTTCCACCTAAACTTGGTGCCCTACTTGCACCTAGTTCCTTGTGCAAGAAGTCCCTGGCAGTCGATTGTCCCGATGGACGGTCCATCCTGTCTCTTCTCGAGCCGCCTCGTTGGTCCCCTATGTCTCCCAGCGCTGGTTGTGGTCACCGTGTTGGACACGCCACTGGTGGTACTGCCATTGTTACACAGTTGAAGTCACTGTTTTGGGCTCTCCCGTTGACCGCAATCAATGTTGGAAGCTCCTGCCAGAGAGAAGCCCTCCGTTGATAACGTGTCCCACATGCTATTCGTCGAGGGGTTGACAGCCACCCTCGCGTGGCATGTTCGGAATGCCGAGTAGGGTTCACGCAAAAAAGCCCCCTATCGTCCGCATGAATTCCACGCCAGTGCTTGCTCGCGCACTTGCTCCCACTCCTCCTCTTTTCATCCCATTGTCGCGGTTGAGCGATGTCGAGCTTGACAGCGACCCAAATTTTCAAAAAGCAGAAAATGGCCCAGATGCCCATCAAACTCAGTCGACGCCCAGAGTAGGCCAGAAAAAGAAAGGCACCTCATTACATTCACCCCCACCCCGTCGAAGGCAAGACGTCCGAGCGCTCCTCTGATACTCTTGCAGAATGGTGTTTGTATCCCCAACATGGAAGTAGGCCTTAGGCTCCCAAGAGTTGTGCTCCGCTGAGTACTCGTTCCATTGCATCTGAACCTCACGCCGACGTCCCCTCTGACGGTTTGCTAGAATCTTCTCCACCTCAAACACCTCACTTCCATGAACCTGGGCAGTAGGGGGTGGAGCTGTTCCGCAACCCCGGAAGACGATGTTGGGGTCACGATAGGCACAAAGGAAGGAGATGTGAAACACCTAGTGGATGGTGTTGTGTGTTGTGATTTACCCAGTTTCGATGGCCGGTTTTGGCCAAAATGTATCTTGTGGTGTATTTCATCCACTTTGGAGGGATAAAATTTCACCTCCTTAAATGGAGGGAGGCAAGGTTCAAATCCCTGCCTTTACAACATCTTAGGCGCACTTGGAGGCCCTTGAAGGCTATAACCTTTCAGCTTCTAGCTGAAGGGTAGTTGGTAAACTCCCTACTACAACCTCCTACAACCTCTTGGTGACCCTTCGATTACCAATGCATCTTCAACCTCCAGTGGCTCTTAAGCTGCTAGTGACCTTTCAGCTGCCAGTGACCCTTCATCTTCCAGGTGACTCTTTTGCTGGCCTGGGTGGTTATGTAACCACCCAGGTGGTTATCGCATGAGTACCATCAAGACTGCAAACAAACTTGTCACCGAGCTGGCTGGCAGCATCCTGATAAAAATCTGGCTTCTTCTAGCCTAAAATTTACAGAATCTGGCTTGCTTTCATCCATGAATATATGACTCATATTTCCCCCATTGGTGGAAAGATCATGCACAAGTATTCCAGTGCACTCCACTAGTGTGCTCAAACACCATGCAAATTGTGCACTCCCACACTTTCTTATCTTTTCTACTCTATCTTTCTCTTTGTCTCCTTTTTTCCCGCTCTCTTTATCTTAGTTCTACCTCTCTCTCTCTCTCGCTCTCTCTCTCTCTCTCTATCTCTCTCTCTCTATCTCTCTCTCTCTCTCGCTCTCTCTCTCTCTCTCTCTCTCTCTCTCTCTCTCTCTCTCTCTTT
>SZWC01003689.1:123241-141839 GCA_023375785.1 Penium margaritaceum | reverse complement strand
TAGGTTTTATGTTGTAAGATATAAAAAAAATTTAAAGACTAAACACCTCATAAAATGGCACTCACATGATGAAGAAATAAGGAACAAAACACTCATAGATTTTTCTCAATCATGTTTGTGTGTTGCTAATGCATTTTAATCAGAGTTGACCCGGGGGCTTGGGATGACCCCACCACAGTGGCCACGCAACTCCGGTCCAAAGCAATGCTGCATTTATGTGTGAGCATTCTGCGTTTGACGCCAAAGTGAAAGCACGGGCTACAGACCGTGACTGAAAACCACCTCCACCAGGTTGGCCAAAGTGGGTTTCAGACTAGGTGGGCATGGACCGTCGATCTTGATGGCCCATCGTCAACATCGAAACCTCCCACACCTTGTACTCAGACCTCTTGGGGGGGGGATAAGACAGCTTGGCAGATGTGTGAACTTTCCAATCAATCTGCACTACGATTCAAACCGAAAAATCACAAAAATTCTAAGTACGTCATACGTCATATTTGAAAGGTAAAATTTAAAAAATTGAATTTACTGTTCAAAATCTACCAAATGCTCAACATTTTTCACTTGTTTATAAAGCTTCTAGTTTATCCATCGTCAAGTCTCACATACCCGATAAACATAATTTTTGACTTCTAAACTTTTCTGTGTCCACTTCTGAGTAAAAATCATGTTTTTCTATAAGAAGCAGGGTTTGTATACTTCATTTTATGATCAATGATGGTCCACCAATAAAGCGTTGATGGATTATCGATGACCGTAGATGGCCATCCAACAAATGGCCATCGGTTTGATGACCATCCATGATGACTTATCGGTCCAGCAAGTGGGTACAAGCGGCCAATAGGCCAAGCTTGAGGCCAGGGGGTCATGCAGGATCCTAGGAGGCTGTGCCGCAGGCAGGACCGAGAGGCAGGCAAAGAGACCTGCTTGCCACTGCAATAATCTTGTACCCGTAACAAAACGACGATGCATTAGGTGTTGGTCCATCTGCTTCTAGGGCTGGTGGCACAATGCCTCCCAAGAGGGGGCCATGTTCAACATCATCTGGCATGGGGTCATCTTCCATGCCAGCCTCTATTGTACCCGGCTCTGCCTTTTGCCTTACCCTCCTCAAATTTACACCCCTTCCTGTTGATCGGCTCCATGGCAACGCCCTCACTCTAGCCTTGTTCATGCATTGCCGACTCGTGCTTACACCCACCAAGAAGCCATGTTTTTTCCACATATCTTGTGATTGGATAGGGAGCGGGACCTGTGATTGCAACCGTGGTCATTGCAGACTTCCTAATGGCAATATCCACACTTTCCCATACCCTTCACCACTTGAAGAGACGCCATGGGCCTTGAACGGAAACTCTGTCCACAGGCAGGCTGGAGCCCGGCCTCTTCCTGCCTGTACAATGGGCTTGGAGATAGGTGGGGCAACAACGCAAAGCCATTCTCCTGGGGAAGACTNGTTGCTAATGCATTTTAATCAGAGTTGACCCGGGGGCTTGGGATGACCCCACCACAGTGGCCACGCAACTCCGGTCCAAAGCAATGCTGCATTTATGTGTGAGCATTCTGCGTTTGACGCCAAAGTGAAAGCACGGGCTACAGACCGTGACTGAAAACCACCTCCACCAGGTTGGCCAAAGTGGGTTTCAGACTAGGTGGACATGGACCGTCGATCTTGATGGCCCATCGTCAACATTGAAACCTCCCACACCTTGTACTCAGACCTCTTGGGGGGGGGATAAGACAGCTTGGCAGATGTGTGAACTTTCCAATCAATCTGCACTACGATTCAAACTGAAAAATCACAAAAATTCTAAGTACGTCATACGTCATATTTGAAAGGTAAAATTAAAAAAATTGAATTTACTGTTCAAAATCTACCAAATGCTCAACATTTTTCACTTGTTTATAAAGCTTCTAGTTTATCCATCGTCAAGTCTCACATACCCGATAAACATAGTTTTGACTTCTAAACTTTTCTGTGTCCACTTCTGAGTAAAAATCATGTTTGTCTATAAGAAGCAGGGTTTGTATACTTCATTTTATGATCAATGATGGTCCACCAATAAAGCGTTGATGGATTATCGATGACCGTAGATGGCCATCCAACAAATGGCCGTCGGTTTGATGACCATCCATGATGACTTATCGGTCCAGCAAGTGGGTACAAGCGGCCAATAGGCCAAGCTTGAGGCCAGGGGGTCATGCAAGATCCTAGGAGGCTGTGCCGCAGGCAGGACCGAGAGGCAGGCAAAGAGACCTGCTTGCCACTGCAATAATCTTGTACCCGTAACAAAACGACGATGCATTAGGTGTTGGTCCATCTGCTTCTAGGGCTGGTGGCACAATGCCTCCCAAGAGGGGGCCATGTTCAACATCATTTGGCATGGGGTCATCTTCCATGCCAGCCTCTATTGCACCCGGCTCTGCCTTTTGCCTTACCCTCCTCAACTTTACACCCCTTCCTGTTGATCGGCTCCATGGCAACGCCCTCACTCTAGCCTTGTTCATGCATTGCCGACTCGTGCCTACACCCACCAAGAAGCCATGTTTTTTCCACATATCTTGTGATTGGATAGGGAGCGGGACCTGTGATTGCAACCGTGGTCATTGCAGACTTCCTAATGGCAATATCCACACTTTCCCATACCCTTCACCACTTGAAGAGACGCCATGGGCCTTGAACNGGTGTACCTCTCTCATCTGACGTGCTATTCATCAATCACAGCATCAGCAGCAGTAGTAACAGCAGCAGCAGTAGCAGCATCACATGCAGAAGCAATGTGAAGAATTTTTGCAAAGGACAGAGAACCTCAGGCAACTTCAGAAGCAACAGTTTCCTGACATGCATGTTAAGCTGTTTAGCATCAGTGAGATGGACGATATGGTGCAGAACGTCCATGCAGCCACATTGTGATGAGATAGCTACTAGCAACTGCCAGATGTCAATTGTAAAGTTGATGGCATGTGCTGCGCTTCTAATCACCTTCTTCCATGAGCCAGAATTGAATGAGGTGGTGTAGAAAGCCCGCCTTACCAACTCCAACTTCTGTCCATCCGGCCGCTCTATAGTGGTGGGGGACATACTACTGCGGCTGCATGCAAAACTAATGGTAAAGGACTCTTTATAATGCTATGGCTGTCAAGAGCTCGTGTTGCGTCTTCCCTCATGATGCCAGTGGCAGCGTCCGCAATGCCTCTCACATGTCGGCAATGCTTGAGGAGGCGATAGTGGCTTTGGGTGAGCGCAACGTCATCTCTGTCATGAGCGACAACACAGCCATCAACAAGCATGCCTTCGAAGACATCAAGGGCAAGTACCCGGGGGTCCTGTGGTACGGCTGCTGGGCACATAACTTGGACCTTGTCCTCAAAGACATTGGTAAGGAGGAGTGGGGTGTTTGGTCCGGTCACGCGCTGAGAAAATTGTGAACTTCATTTGCTACAACAACGCCCCTTGCACATGGCTGAAGCAGTCCTCTGGTTGCACTGTGCTTCTTGCTTGCTGCAACACCTGCTTTGCTTCTGCCCACAGCATGCTGCAGTGCCTGATTGACATGCGACCGTTCCTCTTGAAGCTGGTCAACCATGAATGCTGGAAGGAAATGGGAAGCCAGCGAGATGGTGGGTACAAGTAGCCGAAGAGGGTTGTGCGTGGGTTGGTGTGCCGCCGTGCGTTTTGGCTGGAGGTCCACCAACTCTGAGACCTCATGAACCCTCTCGTCAAGGTTCTCCCAATTGCAGACAAGCCGGGTGGTGCAGCCAGCAAGATCTATGAGGGGCTGCTTGACATCCAGGCTAAGCTACAAACCCTGGCAAAAGTATGTGGGTGCAAAGTTGCAAACGTTTCAGCTGGACACGTGAAGTTTGCTATGCAGTGGCTAAAAGAACTGGGGACTGCTGACATGAGCTGCCCGCTTTATGGTGCTTCCTGTCCTCTGCAACCTATGCATTTTGGCAATGATCTCAGTGGCGATGTTGAAATGGTGCAGGTTTGGGCAGAGACCGTAGAGGAACTGGTGCCGGGGAAGAACCGTGACAAGTTACAGACTGGGCTGGAAAGATTCTAGCTCCGCCGTGTCCCTAGGAGCGTAGATCCACTGACGACAAAGCGGCTGGGTGACAGGGCTCAAACCAGAGTGGAAAATATGCTGACAAGATCCTTGGCGCCGTACGAGTGGGTGTCCCTCCACTTGGCCCACCAACTGACTCTGCGCAAGTTTTTGATCAAGGTTCTATCACAATCGTCGGCATCCTCCGACTGCGAGCGCTAATTCTCAATCCGCCAGTTCATCCACACCACTCAACGTAACCGCTTCAGCGTGAGCACATCAGAGATGCTCGTGCAATGCAATGTGTGACTTTGTTGCCACTACAAAGCATGGTGTGGGCGGTGCACTCAGGCCAACTTCCTCGTGCCCAACGATTCTGACAGTGAGGAGGATGGAGAGACAGTGGCGGATGTTGAGGCTGGTGAGGAGGATGAGGAAGGGGGAGCAGATGGAGATAGTGCCAAAAACGATATGGAGACGGAGGAGGAGGCCTTCATATAGGAGGAGGAGGAGGAGGAGGAGGAGGAGGAGGAGGAGGAGGGGAGAGGAGAAGAGGGAGGGGATACAATCAACATGCAGGAGGAAGCAGGGGATGACCCTCTCTCCTATGCAAGGAAGATCCACACACGTCAAGATGTAGAGGCCTTTTGCCAGGAGAGTGGCCATAAACTGAGGAATGGAGTGGAGACTGGAGAGGGGACTGGAGAGGGGACTGGTGAGAGGACTAGAGAGGGGAATGGAGAGGGGGCTGGAGAGCGGACTGGAAGTGAGGCTAGAGAGGAGACTCGAGAAGATGAAGGGTCTGGAGGGACGGATGGAGAGGAAGATGGTGATGAAGAGGATGGAGGAGGTGTTGCTGAAGAGGGAGGTAATGGGGAAGGTGTAGTTGGTGGGGATGGAGATTCTGGATGTGAAGACGAGGATGAGATTGGTTGAGGAGAGGCGGCTGAAGTATGTGGTGCCCCGCCGTCTTCATCGAAGGCCGTGAGAGTGGCAAAAGCAGCCATGGCAGAGAAGGCTGCAAAGGCTGTGAAGATAGCAATGGGAGCCAAGGCAGCCATCGCAGCAAAGGCTGCAATTTCAGCAAAGGCAGCTGATGCTGCCAAGGCAGCAAAGGCAGCAAAGGCAGCAAAGGCAGCAAAGGCAGAAAAGAGAGCACTTGTGGCAAAGGCACCAAAGGCAGGGGGTGGGGTAGGTGGCAGAAAGGGAAGATGGGATGGGGAAGCTGGTGGTAGCAGTAAGGGATTGGGTGCTGAAGTGCTAGTTATTAGATGCAAGAAGGTTTTGAATCGTCCGGTCCGTCAGCCAGTTGTAACTTCTTGCTTGACTCGGAAATCCATGACATGCTTGCATGCTCTCTGTCAAAACCATGACCTGATTGGGTGCTACGATCTTCTTCTTTGACCTTGGAACTTGCATGACCATTTGAACCTTGATCTTGGCTATTGGAATTAGCCAAAAACTATATCTGTGTGGATAATTAGAATATAAATTTTATGTATGTAATGTGTCTTGGATGCATTCATGGGTATTTGAAGTGCACTCGCCTCATGCACTACCCCCGTACACTGGGGACCTTTTGGAAGCATAACTGTGATGATAAAATTTGTATCTAAAGCTATCAGACCCGTCAGGACCTACTTTCCCAGCACGTACAGTTGGGAAGAGCCGGCCAGCAAACGATCGTCAGCTATCTACATGGTGCCAACTGTTCATCACCGACAACATGCTTTTCAGGTCAAAGACCATTAGGCCCACTCATCCAACGGTGAAAGAAAGATCAAAAGATACATGGTCAAAGTCAATGGAGGTAACCTATCATAGTTCAACCAGATTTTGTTTCCGTTGTATACCAGACACAGGTTTGAAAGGGGTGGATTTGGACGTGGTGTACACACAGCTCCGAAGCTACAAAACTAAGAAAACATTTTGAAGGGAGAACGACGGGACTCCACTTCCCCCACACGCACTGCGTACATTCATCAGACCTTGGAGGGAGCAGTTGCTCAGACATTGACTGGTACCACCCAAATGTGGGGTACATGCAGAGATCACCAGCAGTGCAGCATAGGATGCGGTTGTGGACGCGGTCACAGAAGCTGTACCTCTTGCTATTGTGGGCATGGTGGCCATCGTTGGTGCTTTTGTCCAGCACTACAGTGGAAGATAATGGAGCAGCAGCAGTGGCTGTTGGAACTAGTGGGTGTAAATGCACCCTCAAGGATGCCTAGCTCTCACTGATGCACGCTACCAATGTTTGGGGCAGCCAATGGACATCAATGGTGAAGAGTGTGGAGCACAAGGATCACGGATGTGAGTGAGCAGAACACGTCGCATTCAGTATAACTGTATCGGAAAAAAAAAAATTAGTTAGCACAGTTATATTACGTCGTATCCTTATAGCCTGTTATCTAAGCTTTCCAACGCATCCAAGCACGTCCAAATTGGATCAGAAGAGCCCCTGCTATGGCCTTCAAAGTAACCCCTGGTGCAGCCGCCCACCTTGCCTTGCATGCTAGGCAACAGGAGATGCTTCGACAATGACCCTTCGGAGCGCCTGTCCTCGCCCAGAAGTCAAGGAAAAGTTCACCCTGTTCAAGTAGGTCCCTCTGGTCGCTTGATTCATGGCCCAGGTGCATTTGGAGCTCGTTGGAGACGAACTCGGATCACTGGCGGTAGATCCTGCCACCCATGGCGGGTACCAGATTCTACCCGCCCAACACCTGAAGTTTGGGCTAGGCTAATTTTCGGAATATTCAGGCAAATTGAGCAATTCAAGGCTCGATCTTGCATAAAAACATCCAAGAAATTCAAATATAAAGTCAGATCAGGTTTTCTACCACTCATCAGTGGTCTAACCAGGGAGTATGGTCAACAACACTCATGGCAAGGGACACACCATGTCAACAGCGACAACAGACTCCACAGTAGCAGTGACTGCAGGACCAACAATAGTAGCAGTGACAGTGGCAACAGCCCAGTAGCCTCAGCAGCAGCAGCCATGGAGACAACCGTGGCAGGCTGATCTCACTGGCTCCATGCCAGTGACGTCCGTTTAGTGTAGGTCTCTGTACCTGCTCACTCTAAATGATGACTAAGATCTCTTTCATTGGGCCTTCCTGCTGAAAACCAAAGCATATTCTTAAAAGGAAATTGATGAGTGGTTTCCTTTGGTGGAGCATCAGACAATTCACCAACTGAAGATACTTTGTACAGACAGAGGCGTAGAGTTTGTGGGAACACAGACTAATGAACTGGCACAACGCGGGATGTACATCAACACCTTCCCTTACACCCAACATAAAGGTGTAGCAGAGTGATGGCGTAGAACCTCGGGGGATGCTCTTTGCACTCTGCTCACCAAATCTGGTCTGTTGTTCCTCTTTTGGAAAGAGGCAGTCAATGTATCACATGGGTTTGGAACTTGTACCAGAGGGCTCACTGCTGAAGTCAGTTACACCGTGGGATAGGTGGTTTGAAGAAAGAGCGGACTCCGTCTTACAAAAGTCTAGGGAACAATGGCATGTGTGTGGCTTGCTGAATACCAAATGCCGCACAAGCTGAGTCCCAGAGGGATATTGTGCGTGTTTTTTGGTGATTAACATGCATCTAGGGAATGGAGACTTTGGGATCCGATGACCCATCATTCCATAGAAAGCAGGGTTGCCTCCTTCTTGGAGAACTTGCCAGACAAGATATTCTGCACATTACGACATGTCCCACAGTTTTATCTTCCACAGCATTACCCTGAGCATGAAAGCGAGCCTGTGTATATCCCGGACCCTCAAACTCCACAAGGGCCTCCAGTACTCCCTAATGGAAGGGCAGAGGGAGCCTCACCACCCCCCACTGATCTTCTTACTCCCACTGACTTGTTGAGTTGTTGCGCAGGAAGATCAAGTGAAAAAGGCTCATTATCCCCACCTGGCTTTGGGATTCATCCCACTAAGAGGACTGAGTCCCCTGAGAGGCCACCAGCACTTTGTGCCGTGTGTGGACCTCAGAGGAACGTACCGTGGGTAGACTACATACAATTATACCACACAAAGGGTCTGCCTGTACAATGTGAAACAATGAGCAAGCCCACCACAATCTTTGAAGCAAGGGGTTGTCATCATGCAGAAAATTGGTCATGGTCGATGAACTGAATGCACTTATTGAGCATGAAGTTTTTGAGCTGGTACCATGCCGCCTGGACGCAAAGCCATTGATGCAAACTGGAGATTTAAGCTCGAGAAGAACCTAGCTGGCATGATAAAAAAGTACAAAGCCAGGCTAGTTGCAGAAATATTCTCACAAATCCCTGGACAAGACTTCACAGAAACATGAACCCCAGCAGCCGAGTACTCCTTGGCATTGCTTCTTAATGGGATTGGGAAATTCATCAAATGGATGCGAAAAATGCCTTTCTCAACGGTCCCTTTGAGGATGATTTGTATTTCAAATAACCCGAATGATGTAAGGATGGAACTGAGAGGGTGCGATTTCTCTTGAATGCACTGTATAGTCTGGAACAAGCACCAAGATTCTGGAACAAGGAGATAAGAAGAACGTTGGAAAGTGGTGGATTCACTCAACGCATATCAGACCCTTCTCTCTTCTTGTGTCACACTAATGATGGTCTTGTTTCTCTGATTATGCATGTAGATAATATCTTCATTATTTCACCATCCCCTTCTTTAATCACAGTGACCAAAGCACTGCTTACAACACACTACCACATGACCGACCATGGTGCGGCACACAGTTTTGTAAGCATGACCATCTCACGGGATTGCACTTCTTGAACACTGATCCTGCATCAAAGGAGGTTTATTGCACATCTCACTACCCGATTCTTGCACCTTGAACCAAACATACCACGACAGTCATCACCCATGAGCCCAGATGTTCATGAACATCTAACTGATAAACATACAAGAGACTATGGACCAGAGACTGACCCCATACCCTACAGACAAATTATTTGTAGTCTCAGCTACCTAGTATCCACCACACATGGGAAATCGCATGTACAGTCAATGTATTGGCCCAGTTTAACCAGAAAAAAGGAGCTCTCATCATAAGGTCTTGCTGAATTCGCTCCGCTATGTGCCAGACACCACTGTTGTTGGTCATGTGTTCTCTCTGGCACATCCCTTGATGGTTTTGTGACAGTGACTATGCACGTGCCCGAGGAGCACGGAGTCAAAGGGGCTAGGTTTTTTTGGCTTTGGGGAACAGCTTTGTCTTGGCAGAGTGAAAAAATTTCCTGTGTGGCAAGGAGCATAGTTGAGGCTGAGTACATGGCGCTTAGGGAAGCCACGTGTGCAGGGATGTGGCTGAGCATGCTACTTGAGGATTTGGGTTTTTTGTGGGTGCGGTTCAGCTGCACATTGAAAACTCTGCCGTGTGCCTCATTACTGAAAATGATGGTTTGCTGCTCTCTCACAGAAAGAGTATAAGTGTAGAACATCACTTTATGTGTGAAGCTCTGGATGTCAGAGTGGTGGAAGTTTGCTGCATCAGTGGCTTGGACCAACTTGCTGATTTCTTCACCAAGGCTCTCCTAGCATCCTCTCTGACCTCGCAACTGCTTCACATTGTAACGATGGTACATTTGGCACACACAAGAAGAGTGCAGGTGGAATTTTGTGTGAATTGGTGCATAAACCACGAGTGTAGCCAGCACTCTTGCTCCAAAGAGATTAGTGCAGCTGACACTTGAAGTCACATGGCTGTCAAAACTTACATCACCCACAACAAGTTTTCTTTACTTCTATTGTAACAAACAATGACATGTTCTGTACCTTTTGAGATTACCTCCTAGATGTTGCACTTCCAGTTTGATTCGTCAACTTACATCCGTTGATGAATGTCACTTCAAGTGGGAAACTCCCGGGTTTGGCAGTTTTGTTTACCTATTCTTATTTCAAATCCACGCACTTGGCAGCCCATTCAATCTAGATCCGGAGGCACAAGCAAGAGCAAACACAAGACGTGAAGATGGCCATATGTCGGCTTTGATCCAACGGCTTGACATAATCAGAGCTCAAGCACCCAAACGTTGAAATCTGATTGTCTTGTGTGAGTTTTGCATTGATAAGGATGTCTAGGGAGTTGAGTAGCGGTTGAAGTTCAGAGGATGTAACTATGCACAAGTCACAATAGGCGACCACAGAAAAAAAATAAAATGGACCCAATTTGGGGAGGATGCAACACTCACTAAAAAGGCTCCCAAAAAGGGACGAATTTAAAGAAGCACTACGAAAGATTGAAAAATACATACAGAAATACACTTGGGTACAGAGAGGAAACTTTTCTTAGAATTGGTACAAAGAAATTTATGGACCTATTGTGCAAAAAGATAGTGTATATTGGTAAGAAACATCATGAAAATGTTGGTTTCTCACATAAACAAGTGTATCATTTACAAAAATCCCACTTGTACAGTGATACACTCCTTCATACACATGCCTCATATGCTCTTGTCTTTTGGACCCCCTCCCTCTCAGCCCCCCTCGAGTGGACAGTGTATGAGAGAGTGAACAAATGCCAATATGAATATACATGATGTAGTACTCTTGTGTAGAAAGAAGAGAAAGTTCATTTAAGTGTGTGAGGAGGGTGTATGAGAGGGTGAGAAATGATATGAATGAGTATTTTATGGGAAAGGACACTAGCTTACAATAAGAACACGCGTACTGAGAGTGGTGGATTATCAAGTATGCCTTTGTGACATTTCAACTTATTGTCATATATTGATTAGTACAGATCGTTATTCACATGCCTCATACAAATTTGCCTTTTGGAACCACCCCTCTCACCAAAACCCTTCTCCTGTCAAGTGGAAAGTGTATCAGGGGAGTATGAGTGATACATGGACAAGTGTACTGTTCAAATAAAACATCACTTTTCAGTGATACACTCCTTCAGACACATGCCTCATACAATTTTACCTAATTCTTCCTCTATGTTTCATATGTTTCAGACATAAGTACAAGTACGTAGAAGCTTCCCTATTGAATGTAGCTTCATACTGTAAATAACTAAAAAAGTAAGTGGCTTCAAAAGATAGTCCTAAAAACTTCATCCTCTGTGTAAAGGGCCCCAACAACTGCACAGAAGCTTCCATGAAGGATGACACAATGTATTTCTGAATGCATGGAAGCTTCAATGATTTTTTAAAAATTTTGTTTTGGGTGATGTACGCTGTTTTAATGGTACATGAATATGGGATGATTGGGCCTAAATGTTTCAAGGGGTTTGTGATTGTGCATGGGAGGGGTGCATGCAGTTTGTGTGGGGGGTCTGAGACTTTCCATGCCTTGATAAGAAACTTGCTGGGCCCCGCTATTGCGAGGCCCAGTAGGAACCCACACAAAACTAAAACCCCGATTGTGATGCAGGGTAGGGTTTGATTAAGGTTTACATGTAAAAATGAGGTTTTTTTTTTTTCTGTTTTTGTGCCGAGCAGTACGTGGACGGTTCACATGGAAGAGGTACGGATCAGAAGTGGAGTTGAGGAATTGGGAGGAAAGGATAACTTTTATCTAGTAGTAAGTGTACTTTGATGACAAGTGTCGGACATGTCGAGCACATACATACAAAGTAAAAATAGTTGTAAATGAGGCGTGTGTGAGGTCTTGGATTCTTAATTTGAGCAACACTTACGACACTTTGACGGTGTTGTAAGTGGTCACTTTGAGAAACTCTGTTGAGAAGTTGAAGGGTTTTCAGAATAACGATGCACATCTTTATGAAAAAATAGCACCGTCAAGAAGTCAACCAAACGGTATTGAATCATCAATGCAACTTGTGACAAATATGTCGACCCTTCTGGAAAGTGGTGGAGCTTGTTGGAACCTTTGGAAACAGAACACCAAAGGTTGGAACAGGTGGCCAAAATACCCTTGGCCAAGCGGCGTAAGCAGCCTGAGGTCGACACACAGTGGAACAAGAGTCTAAAGGTCAAAATGTCCCGTCTCAGACTTAAGGGACCTTTGCATGTCTGGAACGTAACAGTTCCCCTTTTTGGTCATGATGTTCTGGCACGTTAGCCGATGTAGGTCAATGAAGCCTGTAATAGTTGTTCATTGGATGATCGGCGTTGTGGTCGTAGGCATAGGGTTCCCAGAAAATTTGCATGACATCATAGTTATGCCACTTCACAAGATATATAGTCATTTTCTCATGGCATTGATGTCAGAGGATGTCCTCAGATTCTCCGTGTTCATGTCCACTTGCATGGGAGGTAGAGAGATATCTTTCCGGGAAAACATCTCCTTGGGTTCATGGTAGTGCTTTTTTTTCTTCTTCTTCTTCTTTTTCTTACATGGAAGACTGGATAAATCGCCATGTTGTCTCGCAGGCGTAGTTGAGCAAAAACTGGGATTTCCATTTCCTTGATGTAAAAAAATCCCAATGATTGGGATTTGAGCTTTCTGAATTCTTTCCCATGCTGGATGGAGCTGATTAGGACACGATTGCCACCACAAAAAACGTTGCTACTGCGATGCCGCTCTGCTGCTTGCTTTTGTCTCTGCTTATGTCTTTGCAAGGGTCTGTCATGTTTCCTCCTAGACACTAGAGAATTTACAATGATTGATTTCAACCGCAAGAGTATTACATTGGCTTTATAACCATGTTGATCTGGCAAGAATTTTGTCATAGACCACCTGAATGGAATTTTTTCTGTTGCAGTGGAAGTTGCCAAGTTGAATGCGAGGCTGGCGGTCGGGAATTTTGCCACACAATCAGTCCCTTGTGGCTTGCATAAAGTGAATAGAAGTTGTTAGATTGTCTGATTAGTCAAATCAGTGGACCAATCAGTGTCAAGATGGAACGCCGATGATGACTGGATCCGACTTCCATAACACGTCATCAGACGTGTTATGACTCTAAACTATCATTGATGATGGTGTATGGCACACCATATAGCTGTACAATGCTGTTTAGAAACAACCGTTCTATTCCCTAAGCGGTGACAGTGGTCTTCTTAATACAGTTGGAAACTCTCAGAACATTTTTATCACCACAAACATGGCTTCATAATCCTTGGGGATACATTAAGGCCTATCACAAAGTCCATATTGATGTTGAGCCACAGCTCTGTTAGTTTGGAGAGCTATTGGAGCAGTCATGGTGGCCTTGCACACTGAGATTTTTGCGGCTGACAGGTCTTGCACGATTTGCATACTGCCGTCATGTTGGTCTACATGCGGTTCCACTAGTTGTTCTCCACTAGCTTCTTGAGCATCTTGCCCTTTTTGAAGTGTCCACCTGGACCTGTATTGTTCCTTCAACAGCATTCTCCAGATTTCTCCATTCGATGGTGAGATGACTTGGTGAGTGAATTGTCATTGCCAGTATGGGCTGTTGAACCACAACTTACCTTTTTTTCTACCCGCTGAAATTTCCTGACCCTTTGATTTCAGCCACACAAGGTATCGATCACATTTGATGAGAATGATGCTAATGTCGGCCATCAAGTCTGGTTGTGGACAAAGAGAATATTCTGGATCCGTTTTTCCAGGCAAGTACTCGATATCATAATTGAAGCTGGACACAAGGAACTCCATCCGCGGAGTTTGCCATTGGCTCAAACTTGGCTGAGTCTTGAGATGTTTCATTGCATGGTGCTTACTGTGGACAAAATATTATCCAAATTCTTGATGGCACCACTATATCTTGAACACGTGCAACACCAAAAATTCGTTTTCGTGCACTGCCCGGTTTAGCTCCAGTCCACATGATTTTTTGGACATATGAGCGAAAGATTGTTCTCCGTCAGCATTGTCTTGGAGTACAACGGCTCCAATTGGTTGATTGGATACATTGGTGGCCATCATGTCGTCCATCGTTGGATTCACCAATTGTAATGCTGGCACCAAGGTCAGAGCATTTCTTAAAGATTTGAACACTTCTTTTTTGCTATGTCCCTATCTCCGCTTGATAGTTTTAGGACTGAAATTGGGGAGAGATGAAATTTTTTTGAGTACATTATTCTACAAGGCCCAAAAAACTGGGACAACCTGAATGTTGGCTGGCATCGGTCAAACAACAACTGTCTCCACAATCATTTTGAGTTTTCCATAGAATTTCTCTCTTTGTAAAACATCAATATTTTTTCTTGGAAAATTCCATTGTTCTCCTCCGAGGTGCGGCTAGATGCCATATCATGATATCATTGAGATACATGACGAAACAATTGTCGATGCATAGTTGGCATAAACATTACTGGGATATTTGTGAGTCCAAACGGGATAAACTTGAACTCCAAGTGTCCATATCTGGTGCAGTTGGCAGTCTTCTCGACGTCCTTGTCAGATACTTAGATCTGATGATAGCCGCTGCGTAGGTCAATTGTGGCAAACATTCTTGCCGTACAGAGTTGGCCAAAAAGTTCACATGCATGCAAAAGGGCGTAACCACTCTTGATGATGATGCCCTTTAGTTCCTTGTAAACCACACACACTTGCATCTCACTGGTTATCTTATTCACAAAAATTGCAGGTGCAGCATATGGAAATATGGATGGTCTAATGAATCCCTGACTGAGCATCTCTTCCAGCTAGTTTTTTAACTATATCAGCTCGTGGTCGCTCATTGAATAGGTCCCCTTCACCGTTGGTCTGCTATCCAGCTTCAATTTCATCTGATGATCGAAGATGCATGGTGGAGGTTAATCTTGAGGCAGTTTATCAAGGAAATCCTCTTCAAAATCCTTGAAAAGAGATGTAAACTGCTCCAGAATAGTTACCAATATTTTTGGCGTTAAAGTAAAAGAGGATTATTTCATTGTCTGCTGCTATGTTCTTCTCTACTTCCCCGGAGTGCAGGCGTGGACTAGCCACGCTTGTCCTCCACGTCACACGTATCTCTTAGCCACTTCCAGTGATATCAGATGCATGCATTGATTTGTGACTGTTACAAATTCCTCTGCTAATTCCTCCTCTATTGTTTCTTATAACCACTTTTGCGTCATGGGTCGCTCTATCATAGGCATGTAACATTTCTTCTCAATAATTTTAATTTAGCGTTAACAGTCATGCGGTAGACTAGATGAGTGGCATGTGCCACTCATCTAGTCTACCTGAGGATTTTTCTGGTACAAGAAATACTGTCTTAGGATGATTTTGTGGTTGCTTATGGGGAACTTCCTCCACACTCTTATGTCTTAGATCTCTGATCTAAAGTCAGAGTGGTTCATGAACTCAATAGATAAACAGTAATCCATTGACAATTATTCCTTCAAACATATTCAATGTAGTGTGTAAATTCAAGTTTTAAACTATGTTGTTTCCAAAAAAAATGTGAGAAACTTCCGCATCCAAGAGTGTCGATACCGTTCTGCAAAATTTACAACCCCTTTACTTTACCTGAAGCAACATCACCGGTCGGTCTTCCTTTTACCCCCTCGTCGAACTTTGTGATCTTAGGAACCCTTGTCTATGGTGATATGAGCAGTTTAAATGGAGAATCAGTTGACACGGAATTCGATGACCGGACAGGAGATTTTTTGTGTACCCTTACCCTTTGCCATTTTCTGAATCCTCATTTTCCGACCCCTCTTGTGTGACTTACATCCCATTTTGGCGTGTTGCTTCTGTTTTCAATAGTTGCGTGAGATGTGACTCAACTTCTTGTAAGTCCAGCATAGCCAATGATTATGTTGATTGATGGTGTCAATCTTCAAAGGAGACGAGGTTTCTCCATAATGCAACTTTCTGCCACCACCATATGGATTGTGGCCTTGGGTTCACCAGCCATTGGGTTACTATATCTGAGCATTACTGATGACATTACTGATGCAATCAGCTATCACAAAGATTTTCAGAAGGTCGTGTTGGATGCTGAATATTGCCATTTCTCATTGTATGCCATGCTTCAGACCACCATCATAGAAACATAGTTTATCCAGGGGAGGTCACCGTTAGTGATGATTTCATGGACACGGCATGTGTACTTTGCCATGCTGTACTGTTGACGCAAGCGTTGAATCTTGTAATCTATGTTACACTTCTCATTCATTTTTACAAAGCGTGTCAGTATGGCTAGCTCGTAGTCCATCCAATTTTCTGGTGGAGAAAGGGATTTGTGCCATGCTGGATTGATCTAGTCAAGAGATAAAACACCTTCAATGATGTGAGATTGGTTGCGTGAGCCATTGAGCCAGCTCTTCCGGTCTCCTGCTGCCATTGGATGGGTTTCAGGTCAGACCATTAACTTCATGTCATGCCATGCAAAAGTGAGGCTACAAGGTCATTTTTTGTTTTGTCTTTGGTAACCTGAGCACTGGTGAATTACACCTCCAAATCTACCCGCCACATCTGAACTGTTGGTACTTTGGAATTTTCTTAGTAAAAAAAGTGTCAAAAGTTCCAGTGGGATTTGGAGTTCACTCGAGAGCTAGTCAGTTCTCTTGGTGAACACTTGTTCTTGGAAGAGTGTACTTTGAACCTTCTCCACCACCACAGTGAGTTGCTTGAGCAGATGGGAATTAAGGCTCTTGAGTCCTGATAGCTTCTGGTACATATCCCCATTACTGCGAGCTTTTCGGCCAGTGCCTCCTATGGTGCAAGGCTTCATCCTAACAATGGAGGCAAAGCATTTTTCAAGCTTGAGGGGCCTGTCACTGGAGTGGCTGTCGGAGTCGTTGGTCTTGCATCATTTACCGTCAAGGTTGCTGCTTCTACCTAGTTGTCCTAGAGAATATTTCTGTCTATATGTTGCNGCTTCAGACCACCATCATAGAAACATAGTTTATCCAGGGGAGGTCACCGTTAGTGATGATTTCATGGACACGGCATGTGTACTTTGCCATGCTGTACTGTTGACGCAAGCGTTGAATCTTGTAATCTATGTTACACTTCTCATTCATTTTTACAAAGCGTGTCAGTATGGCTAGCTCGTAGTCCATCCAATTTTCTGGTGGAGAAAGGGATTTGTGCCATGCTGGATTGATCTAGTCAAGAGATAAAACACCTTCAATGATGTGAGATTGGTTGCGTGAGCCATTCAGCCAGCTCTTCCGGTCTCCTGCTGCCATTGGATGGGTTTCAGATCAGACCATTAACTTCATGTCATGCCATGCAAAAGTGAGGCTACAAGGTCATTTTTTGTTTTGTCTTTGGTAACCTGAGCACTGGTGAATTACACCTCCAAATCTACCCGCCACATCTGAACTGTTGGTACTTTGTGGGATTTGGAGTTCACTCGAGAGCTAGTCAGTTCTCTTGGTGAACACTTGTTCTTGGAAGAGTGTACTTTGAACCTTCTCCACCACCACAGTGAGTTGCTTGAGCAGATGGGAATTAAGGCTCTTGAGTCCTGATAGCTTCTGGTACATATCCCCATTACTGCGAGCTTTTCGGCCAGTGCCTCCTATGGTGCAAGGCTTCATCCTAACAATGGAGGCAAAGCATTTTTCAAGCTTGAGGGGCCTGTCACTGGAGTGGCTGTCGGAGTCGTTGGTCTTGCATCATTTACCGTCAAGGTTGCTGCTTCTACCTAGTTGTCCTAGAGAATATTTCTGTCTATATGTTGCTCATCCTCCATCGTCAAAGTCTTTGCCAGTTACTGCTGCTTGTCGCCAAGTGTGCTGATTCCATTCACTGTCATTTTCATGAATTACGTTATCTTCTAGACGATGGAGCTGTGCCGAATACTTGAGTGAGGCTTTCGCCTTGCAATGAATTTGTTGACTGATCCTCCAACACTAGCTCTGATACCAAGTGTTACGTCAAGTGAAATGTGGATGGTCTACGGGGATGAGGTGCAGAGCAGAAGACCACTAAAAAAAAAGGACAAGTGGACAGTTGATACTCAGCAGAAAGTGTACTTCAGGGACAAGTTTTAGACATGTCAAGCATGTATTCAATAAAGTGAGAGCGATAATGCGGAAGAATTCAGGTCTTGGGTGCTTGAGTTGAGTGGCGTGTGCAATGCCGTGTCATGAGTGGTCACTTTGAGAAACTCTACCAAGAAGACAGAGGATTTTGATAAGATCAAGGTACGTCCCTGTAAAATTCTAGCATCGTCAAGGAGTGGAACAAAAAGGATAAAATAGTTGATACAATTTGTGAAAGCTCTGACGGCCCTTCTAGAAAGTGGTTGAACTTGTTATAACCATCAAAAATGGAACATCGGAGGTCGATAAAGGTGGCCAAAATGCGCTTGGCCAAGTAACATAAAAATCCTTAGATCGGTGCGCCAAGGGCCATGAGGACGGATTGCTCCTTTTTTTGCGCGAGGTGGTTGGATGAGAGTCACAATTTGCATTTTATGGGTGTTTGAGCTATTTTCCAACTTCTTCCAGCATCTCCCCTCCCCAAAAATGCTACCTGATTTTCTCTTCCTTTTCATCTCCTGCCTTTCCTCTTTGGCCATAGAATTGGTGCAGGAAGTCCCCCTACAACTAAGGTATCCCAAGGACTGATAGGGTGCCAAGACCAAGAAAGGCACCGGTGGAAAGAAGATTTTAAGGCATCCTCATCGCCACAAACTCAAGGGAAACACGGTCAAGGAGGCACAAGAGACGTCAAGAGAAGCCCGGAGGAGACCAAGGA
>SZWC01003689.1:112309-123023 GCA_023375785.1 Penium margaritaceum | reverse complement strand
TTCTCTAAGTGATCAATACTTTCTTTCAGGTTTTCTCCTTCTTTCTTTTCTTTTTCCTTCTAGGTTCCAAACCCTACCTTGTGTCACGAGCAACAACTTTGGAGGATTAGCTTGAAATCTACGTGTTTGTGCCAATATTGTTGGTGTACAAAGTAGGTTCTTTTACTATGTGATTGTGCCAAACGTGGGGTCCTAGGAAAGTGAGAATTTTCATCATGTGGTTTTGCCATCCACAGTGGTGCAGAAAAACAAAAGTACTTTCTTAGTTGCCTGACCAATTGTGAGAGCAAAAGTGGAAACCAAGAGAGATAACACCTCTTTGAGCTTGTGCGACGACCCCTTAAAAATGTTCATTGCATGCTAGTTGGAACACAATGGTATGGCAAGTGTTGGACCGTCCAAGACCAACAAGGGTAAGGTGTTGAGAGCCTCACCACATGCCCTTGGCGTACTCCAAGTTTTGAAGGCCTCCGCTGTGAGCACAGTAGCCAAGTCAACGGTAACAGTGTCACCGCAGGTAATCCGCGCTAAACTCAGCAGAGCTGAGAAGCATGCGGAAGCCAAGAAAGTGTTTCTTGAGCATGCCAAAGTGGACGTCGGTGACTCCCATGCTTCGCAAAACATGCTAGAGGAGGACCACCCAAACACAGACCCACTAAAAAGTACTACGATGATGTCAACGAAGATCATAACCATGGTCATAATCACAAGGAAAGCTTAAGCCAATCGTCTGAAAAGGACAAGGCACTCACCGAGTCAGAAGGAACTGCTACTAGCAACGAGGCTACAGATAGCATCCATGACGTTGAAAATAAACACTCAGGAAGATCTCACAAGCGTGAGCAAGATGATGCCATGGCAAAGGTGGAGGCAGCTGCCAAGGCGACAGGAAGACTGAAAACTAGCACTGACATTAGATATGTGACACCATCAGGAGGACTGGGAACAAACATCCCTTTCTACAACGTGGCTACAATGGCGCATTTCCATGCCTCCTCATGGCATGGAAATGGCAGACGACGACTTCCTTTGGAAGGTGGGACTCCTTGTCAGCATGTTCATGAATCGTACTCTCCTCTAGTGGACAGAGACACACAATCAATACAAGGCTCTAGAGGCTATAGTGTAGGCCCTTCGGAAATCAGGATAAAATTTGGAATTTGCCAACCTTCTCATCCACCTCGGACAAAGTATCATGGACCTTGACTGTGATTGCCAGTTTTGACGTCTTTCCTCCCAAAAAACAAGACGTTGCTACCACGAACTCCATAATGCATTGCAAAGCGTGACCCGGGTGAAGGTGGAGTACCCCCCGGAGCACACCGCATCTCTTGATGTCACCGCAAGTGGTAACAAGGAATAGCCAGCTTGCACAACCTCGTTACCGATCATCTTTTATCTATAGTATGGAGACCTTCCAAAAGGAAGTAAAGATGAACGATTGGCTGAATTACATGGAGCACGTTCTACGTGTCCAATGGGCTCTACTTGGCAAGCGCAACATCCTTTGCTACGACGTGGCTTGATGACAAGCTCTTCAATGATGTTGCGAAGCAATGAGATGCACATGGGCCTCACCTTGACTGGTAACTAGTAGCATGGGTGGCCTTCTACACTATCATGCGCAAGAAGTGCACCCTGTTGGAGGAGGCATATTGAGCTTTCAATAGGCCGAAGGACTTCAAGTAGCAGGGTAGCTCATCCCAAAGTTCACCATCTTCGTGAAAGAACTTAAAAGCTTCACTGAGATCATTTGCCAGCGAGACGTTGAAAGACATCACCACCACGATAGCTACATTCCAGGCTTGGAAAGACTACGCATTGTGCAACTACACACTTGAAATGTATTTAGCAAACCTAAAACACCATTCGAATACACCGCCAACCACACATGCACAGTAAGGCCACAACATGTGCATACATACTACATGGACTAGAGAGACGGCCAAACAACAAGGTGGGGTGAATCACAAGGAGCATGTGAACTCCCTAGTCAAGAAGAGTGGCAGGAAGCAGGCCTCCTACCACAAGCTCGACCATGATAATGATGAGCTGAATGTGGTTTGAGAGCCTCACAACATGGCCTTTTGCGAGGGGCTTTGGAACAACTGTATGCAGCCTAGCCACTTCACAGCTCTGTATCATGAGGTTGTTGGAGGTGACATTTACCGCAACTACAACACTGCTTGAAGATGGTGTAGTAGATGGACACAAACAAGATCATAGACAACGTCGTGGACAGGGCTGTGGCCGGGGCTGTGGTCCCGACCATGGGAAAGGACAAGGTTGCAAAACAAGTTTTCTCCACTCTTGAGTGATGCTAATAGGGACTACTCAGGGGGGAATAGGGATCATCAATATGGATTCATGTTCTCAGAAAAGGACATGAAGCAAGTTGAATTTCTGACAGGTTCAAAATTTGCAGCTGTCTTCTAAACTCGTTGAACCACACGTTGCACTTGCTGATTCTTCTTGCCCACAAAACCTTGTGTCTTCTGACAACATGCACAATCACACTTTCTTAGTGGTAGTGAAACCAACCAATATAAAAGACTAAAAAGACTCAATTGTTAGAGCAAATTCCCTCAAGGCGATGGGAGCAATCACATTCAGGATACCTTTGCTCGGTGATTCCCACCCTGTTCAATTTAGAGACTTGAATGCACTTGTCAAATTCGCACATAGTCACAAGACATAGACATGAATGAGTGAAACATGGGAGTTATGGCGTCCGCAGTACTGATTCCATATTTGTGACAAAATTAGCTTCCTTTCATCGAGCATTTTCAATAAGAAGAGCAGAGGTAGTATGGCTAAGCAGTTTAAACTACACCTAGCTGGTTTTCCTGTGAACGTGCTGGCTGACACCAAAGGGGATGGATCTTTTTTCAGCCTTTACTCTACCAGACAGGTGGCCTTGACGTACGAGCCAGTGGATGGTGCAGATAACATCAGTGACAGCCGTATTGTTCCTTTGGTTGGTCCTTGAAGTAAAAAACTTACATTCATAGGTACACATATAGTATCACATTGAGGTCACTCAACCGTCTNGGATGGATTCCTAGACCCACTGGTTGGGCTTCCACCAAAACAACACATGGGCCATGAGATTCTGCAACAACCTGAGACAACTCCTCCATTCATACCCATGTACCGCCCCAGTCCAGCAGAAAGCCAAGAGGTCGAATACCAAATAAAAGAGAATATTGCAAAAGGGTAGATCAGGCCGAGTAGCTTGCCAGGCAATGCGCTAATCATTGTTGTAAATGAAACGGAGGGTGGTTTATGCATGTGCGTACACTAGGATTGTGAAACAAGCTGGCATTGAAGAATTGATTCCTCAAGCAGTGGGTTAAGGGCCTGTTTGATCAACCCTGAGGAGGACAAGTGTTTTCATACTTAGTTTCGTCTCAAGGATACCATCAAATCTATATCTCAAAACATGATGTAGGCAAAATAGTGTTTGGATGCAGTTGATGAATCATCACTTCCGGATTTTGTGCTTTGGGCTTACGAATGCCCTCACAACCTTCCTAGGAGAAACGAACCAAACAATTTCCAAATAACCCAGAAAATATCACAGACTTTTCCAATTCAATGGAAGATCGCATAATTTTTTTTCATGAATTGCTTGCGATCCTATGGGAGTTAAACCTCTGTGTAAAAATGAGCAAGTACAAGTTTGCACAAGACAAGCTCAAATACGTTGGAAACATAGTCGGCAAGGATAGTAGTCATGTTTGCCCATGAAACATACAAGCAGTAAAAGATTGGCCACACTCAGAGAATGCAGGGCATACTAGGTATTTATTTGGCCATGCAAACTACTTCAGACGGTTTATGTAAGGGTATTTAACCTTGGTAGCTCCGTGAACCAGGCTCATTTTAAAAGATATGCATTGGGAATGGACATCTGATTAGAAGCATGCTTCTTTCCAATTCAATGATCATTTTTTCCATAGCACACGTCTTAGCTGTTATGAAACCATTGCAACTGTGGGAGATGTGATGTGATGCATTGGTAGTAGGAATCCGAGCAGGTCTCATATAGAATGGTCATCTAATCGTACATGAGAGTCGTAAGCTCATCCACGCTAAGAATTGATGCATTGTTCGTGATTAGGAGCTCCTCACTATGGTACACACCTTCAAGAAGTGGCATTGTTACCCTGAGGGCGCTGAGGGGGTGTGACAGTCGTGACCGACCACAACTATTTGGTTTTTTCTCGGAATGGATCTGAACCTGTCAAAATGACAAATGTGTGGGACTGAATATCCGAGCCAATTTTTTGTTCACATGGGAGTATTGGTCAGGATGCATCATAGTGGCCGGTCCACTAAGCCGGCAGGCCATAGAAAATATAACTTCCACTGAGGTTAGTGGGTATTTTATGGCCTTTACTGCTACAAGAATGCAAAAAATAAGTTCCTCACCTGTGTGGCAACCACCGCAAGAGAGTTTCCAATACAACCGGTTTTGTGAATACGAGCCGGATAAGAAA
This sequence comes from Penium margaritaceum, assembly GCA_023375785.1. Lineage (NCBI taxonomy): Eukaryota > Viridiplantae > Streptophyta > Zygnematophyceae > Desmidiales > Peniaceae > Penium > Penium margaritaceum. Next base: position 118,521 of record SZWC01003689.1, on the reverse strand, counting down.
GTTTGTAGATTCTTGGTTGCAAAACCCTTAAGTTTGGATTGATGAGAGGTGCATGATTTTTTTTGGCACGGAGAACAAGTCATTATGCCAGAATGTGGAGACCTTCCAGCAAAGATTATCTCCCAATTCCACGACCTGCCAGGGTAAGGTCATGTTGGACTATGAAAGACGGGACATGCACTCTTGGATGACTGTTGGCAGCCAGGATAGGCTGTCAATGTTTGTGAGCATCGTATGATATGCGACCAATGTTTCTGAAACAAGGATAGTAACAAAATACCTAAAATACTCCTCCAACAACTTCCCGTCCCTAAGACTCCATATGAATGTATCAACATGAACTTAATTGCGGATTTCTCGCACACGGTCCATGGCCAGGATGCGATACTAGTGATTATGGATCTTCTACCGAAGATTATGTGAACCCTGGGGAGATTTTGCGTCTCTTCTTCAAGGGTATGGTGAAGTACCACGACTTCTCTTCATGTATCATCTCTAATCGAGATAAAAAAAATTGCTATTAGTTTATGGCAAAAGATGCATGAGTACTTCAGTGACAAATGTCAACGACCTTATATCCTCAAACCCACAAATAAATAGAGCGCATGAATTGTAATCTAGAGTTCATGCTCCGCGTGTACATGGATCCTTGAATGATTGGGAAAATTTCCTAGCACCAACAAACTTTGTGATGAATAACTTAGTGAACAAGTCCACGTGAATTACATTGTCTGTTTTGAATAGTGGTTGACATCCAATGGTGCCCTCTTCATTTGTGAAGAGTACAAGGAGAGAGGGACATGTTCTTTGAACTAAAGCCTTTTCTGAGTGAAAAGAATCCTTTTTGAGGATGCAAATGGTCACCTTCAAGCGTCTCCAACACAATACAAGGCATATGTTGACAAAGTCATCATGAGGTCTCGTTTAACATCGGCAGTAAGGTGATGCTAAGCACGAAGAACCTTCGCTTGAAGTCGTGAGAGGTGCAAAACTTGTATTGAATGCAGATGGACTGGTTCCCATCTTGTACACATCGAGCCTGTGGCATAACGATTGTTACGTATTATGAGTAAGAAGTCACTTGAAGAATTTCACGTGAGCTTGCTGGCTCCATACACGGTAGGAGGAACTGTTCAGCCGCCATCGGTAGTTCTTGCAGCTGACAGGTAACAAGGTTCTTGACCTACTCCAACACCGAAAGCATACCCTTTGGTCGCGCGTTCCGAGAAGTTACCTTATTCTTTGGACAGGTTGTGGACCTAAACATAGCACTAGAGTGAGTTGGCAGCTTGTAGAGATCGAAGCTTCGCATGGGACACCGACCAAACACCAAAAAAATCTAGAACTTTTCTCTCGGGTGGCATTCATGGACAGGTGACCATAGGATGTTGGGGTACCCAAAATGGTTGTTCTGCTTAGGCTCCAACCTGAAGGGGGAAGATCGGTATTGGTGCCGTTCGACAAGTGCAGCTTAAGTCAAAGTGTCGTGCACGTGTTCATGTCTAGCTGGTGATTCAAATGATTGTTTCTCCTCCACAGGTTGATACCTCAATATCTGGTACTCATGTTTGTTGGTCATGAACCGGGACGATTTATAATAAGTTGAGAGGAATGTAGCGGGAGGGCCAGTATGGCCCTCCGATATCACAAAGGCAAGGCGGTAGCCAGCGGCCACCCATCTCCAAAGCGAGGACTGGCCGGTGGCTAGCCACTCACTTGCTATCAGTTGGCTAACAGCCTAACAGCCCGCTGGCTAGAAGGCCGGTGACCAGTCAGGTTCCTCGCGGGTCACAAGCCGACCAGCAGTCGGCCGCCTGCTGGTCGCCGACTGAGCTCGTCACTCGATCGGCAGCCATGAAGCCACTAGGCCTCAAGGGTCGAGGTGATTAGACTCAAGCCCTCGTCCTCGCCCTCCCCTTTTTGCCTTACAGGGTGATCAAGACGAGGGGAGAGAGCGAGTGAAAGAGTACATGAGCAAAGACCATTTGGTTGCGCGAAATCATCCAACGTTCCGAGCACGCAATGATCTAGCTCCTGAGCAACTTTTTGCAAATGAAGTTCTTTAAGTGCGAACTTAGAGTTCCGTTCACATAAAACTTGTGCCAACTCACAAGTTGGAGGTATTTCCCCCGCATTTGGGATCTAGAATTAAGAAGCGAGGTAAAAACGGAAAGGGTTTCAAGAGACTCAAAATATTCAAGTCTCTTTGGAATGGTCGATGATGACGATTGGCCCAAAGTGACGCTGGGGGAAAAACCCATGTAGAGAGCTCTGGATGCCATTATGTAAGTTCCCACGAGCTTCGTGCAGGAGCTTGAGTCACGACGATTGCAGTTTTCCAAGCTAGATCACAACTTGACCCTGGCTAGTATGTATTCTTTTAGACTTCGACTGTTCGAAACATGAGCCTTGGATCCGTGAACTGCTTGAATTTCACTTTCAATCATAGATGCAGTCCGTACATTGTACTGATATACAATTTTAGATGAATTGCTCACAAGTGGACATGGCCACCTTTTGCCAATGATGTATGAAATGAGTCACACCAACCACAAACCACAACAATCTAACTTCACTTTGAGATACACCATCACAATTACACTCAACAGCATTTATGTGCATGACAATGCACATAAATGTGGTTTGTCATGTGTCCAAAGGTATACAAACAGAAAAAGCATCAATAGTCGATCTTAGTAGGTCACGTATCGACCCTACAATGTTTTCCACTTGTGATAATCGAACAAGTAGAAGCACAATGAATATCCCCAGCCTTCGCCGATTTCCCCTCCAGTAGGCACATTCCGTTCCCCAAACTTCGATGGGGGTTTGGCAGTGGGGAATGACAACACATGCAACACATGGAGCAAATCCATAGATCTTGGCATCCAGGAACTAGCAGGACTTTCTCACATGTTCCGATAATGTTTGCTCAAGTGAAATTGTCAACGACCTTGGCTTGGGAAATCACTCTTTCCCAGACCATGCTCATCGAAAGAATAGAGGGAACACCTGCCAGCATTAAAGCATGGGGAGGGGTATGGGGCGGCGAGGGTAAATGGTAGAGGTGAAGGGAAGGTCATTTCCATGACAAGGGGAACTTGAGCAGGGTATGAAGATCATGGTCATGAATCGCAAACCATCCGAGTGTCCAAATTTTGTACTTGGAAAACAGTCAACGTTCAGTCAATAGGTTATTCAGAAGAACAAATGCCAACGTTGCAATTTGCCACACCGTGCATAAATTTAGAAGCGCCAGATTCCGTCAAAACCTGGGTATGCAAACGGAGCGCACGGTTTGCAAACGTTCTTGCAAGCGCGTGTCAACGCTGACCTCGATCTCGAACAATTTCGGCCATTGCTTGCCTGTGACTGCAGCAAACAGAGGGCAAAAAGGGTGTTTAAGGCACTCCCAAAGGAAAGAAGAGCGATTTGAGGTAGTGCCTGAAAGAAGAGGAGAGCCATGTGACCACATGCCCAGTGAAATTGGCAGTTGAAGTGCTCGCTTGTGACCTCAGGCTAGTTTCAAATGCTCAGTTTTTTGTTCACTCCCTCAACCTAGTTGTTGTTGCTACGAGCGAAGAAGGCGGGAAGAGGAGGGGAAAGGTGTTATGCAGAGCAAATGACGACAATGGACGATAAGTGCTAAAGTGAAACAGTGCAGACTACTTTCGGAGAAGGACACTGGACACGGAAGGGGTGCATGCTCCCGAAAGCCCTCAGACACGTTGAAAGCCCTCAGACACGTTGAAAGCCCTCAGACACGTTGAAAGCCCTCAGATATCCACTGCTGGGGCAGTGGATATCACTCTTCCCTTCAATTCAACTGTGAATGGGGGGTCCCCAGTTCTACTCCCCTTGCCAGCATGACTGGCCTTGTAGCGGGCAGCTACCTAAGCTTCTGCCCTTGGTGCTCAGGCTGGCACCAGTCCCTAATCTATCTCTCTGCTGACAGGATTGAAGACAAAAAAAAAAAGTTTAAAAAAAAAAAAAAGCCCTCAGACACGTTGAAAGCCCTCAGACACGTTGAAATCCCTCAGACACGTTGAAAGCCCTCAGACACGTTGAAATCCCTCAGAGGTGTTGAAATCCCTCAGACACGTTGAAATCCCTCAGACACGTTGAAAGCCCTCAGACACGTTGAAATCCCTCAGACACGTTGAAAGCCCTCAGACACGTTGAAATCCCTCAGATACGTTGAAATCCCTCAGACACGTTGAAATCCCTCAGACACGTTGAAATCCCTCAGACACGTTGAAATCCCTCAGACACGTTGAAATCCCTCAGACACGTTGAAAGCCCTCAGACACGTTGAAAGCCCTCAGACACGTTGAAATCCCTCACACACGTTGAAATCCCTCAGACACATTGAAATCCCTCAGAGGCGTTGAAAGCCCTCAGAGGCATTTGCTGAGTGAAATGTGGCACATCAGATGTTTTGCAAAGCATGCAGAACTTTGACCCCGAAGCTGCAGTTATTAGACGACATGGATGCAAGGGGGCAAGTTCATGGCAAGGGAAGATGGTGATTTCTGACTGACCGAAGAATCTGTGACGAGAAGCATCCCATGCGATGCCGTTGAGAACATCCATCTGCACAGCATGCATTGTTGCGTGCGTTGTTGCATACGTTGTTGCATACGTTGTTGCATACGTTGTTGCATACGTTGTTGCATACGTTGTTGCATACGTTGTTGCATACGTTGTTGCATACGTTGTTGCATACGTTGTTGCATACATTGTTGCATACGTTGTTACATACGTTGTTGCATACGTTGTTGCATACGTTGTTGCATACGTTGTTGCATACGTTGTTGCATACGTTGTTGCATACGTTGTTGCATACGTTGTTGCATACGTTGTTGCATACGTTGTTGCATACATTGTTGCATGCATGCACAGCGCAGGATAGCTTGCGCAGTTGCATCTGCATTGACCTCGACTTTGGATCGGGTGCACCTGTTCCAAGGTCGCCTGATCTTAACCTATGTTCTAAAGGGGGAGGTCGCGACCAGGAGACGCCCCCAGCAGTTCGCCGAAAAATGGCTCCACTGAGGGGCGGATCTGGGGGTTCGAACCAGGGACCCCCCAGTTCGAGATCCCCAGGGCATCAAAGAAAGCCCCCTTGTTTGGGGCTTGCACTTCGCAACCAGAACCACTTATGTGTGTGTGTGTGTGTTTTTCCTCCTTTGCAAACCGAGAGCGAACGCTCCCCTGCCAGCCGCCCCTGCTTAACATGCATGCTAGGTAGGCTGCCTCTTATTTGAGAGGCAATCTACCGTCCCACGCACCCTTGCGTCAGCTTCCCCCTCCCCCATCAATCCGCTCCTCCCCNCTCCCCCCCCCCCCCCCCCCCCCCCCCCCCCCCATTGTGTCTGTCGACCTTCGACCTTCAAACTCTTGGCCCAGCTGGTTTCTATCGAACGTCGACCATCGACCGGCGAGGTTAACACAGGTTTTGCATGCATACATGAAAGCATCTTGCATGTTTGCATGCTCCATGTTGCATGTATTTGCATTGAGCACACTTCTATGTTGCCACGTTTACATGACTGCAAACTTGCATGCACATGTAGCATGTCTGCTTGCACGTGCAAGAGTGCATGTTCACGTGTAGTGTATGCGCAAGTGCATGTGCATGTGCATGTGCATGTCCTTGTGCAGAAGCATGTGCATGTACATGTACATGTGCATGTGCATGAGCATGTGCAAGAGCAATTGATGTGCGGCCATAAATCAACACAAAGAGTCTGCGAGCCAAGTCCTGTAGCAGGGAATACAATGAGGAACGACATTCACACCAAGCACAACACGCCCCACGGGAGACCCTGCGTCCCAACAGTCACCAGACAGACAGTCAGCTTCCATCGTCATGTGGGGTTACAAGCCTCTCACGCAACTACTGCCCGTGACTTTTCGCCACACAGGAGAAGCAGCGACAGCAGCAGCGGCAGCAGCAGCGGCAGCAGCAGCAGCAGCAGCAGCAGCAGCGGTGACAGCGGCGGCGGCAGCAGCAGTGGCAGCGGCGGCGGCAGCAGCAGTAGAAGCGGCAGCGGCAGTGGCAGCAGAAGCAGTAGCAGCAGCAGCAGCAGCAGCAGCAGGAGAAGCAGCAAAGAGAGAGCCTGAGTAGACCACACACACACAGACACACACACAGGCATACACGTGCGCACGCACACACATTCACACACACACACACACACACACACACA
>SZWC01003689.1:66555-78570 GCA_023375785.1 Penium margaritaceum | reverse complement strand
AGAGAGAGAGAGAGAGAGAGAGAGAGAGAGAAAGAGAGAGAGAGAGAGAGAGAGAGAGAGAGTCAAGTGAGTCGTAGCGACACCAAACCAGGTTTCAAATCAGTAGTCAACACCAGAGTTGGAAAACCGCGGTTTTAGAACAAAACTGAAACCGGATTTTCCGATCTCGGTTTCTGTTTTCATTCACACCTACGTTTTCCCCTCTGAGGTGAGAGCGGAACCTAATCAAAATCAGAAAACTGGAAAACCGGAGAGAAGAAGAAAAGAGAAGAAAACAGATTTCTCCTTAGGCTGTGAGGGAGAAAGTGGTGTCAGATCTGAAACAGGTTTCCAGAGGGGAAACCGAAACCGGACCAAAATCGGCCTTTCGATTAGGTTCGGTTTCGATTCCGGATTTCAATTTCGAAAACCAGAAAAACCGGAATGAGATTATAATCCGCCCCATCTCACCAAAAAGTCAAAGTCAGAGTCCAAGTCCAAGTCGAAACTGTTGAAGTTCAGATATAAATGTTTGTGTCGATTCTGTTTCAACATGGTTACATGCACACCTGTAGAGTGGTGACATTGCCTGTGCGATATTGTAATCAAGAGAACATTGCGATAGTGAAAAAAAAAAACTTAGACATCGACATCGATATCGCGGAACAGCCATGCGATATCGACGTCGATGGCGTCGACAGTCTCGATACCGGCTTAACTGCTCGATACCCGTATCGAGCTTGGAGAGCGGGGGAGGCCGACGGGCTGGCTGACAGCATCTACCCCCCTCTTCGGCTAGCCGTCGTTGGACTCCACCAACAACAACCAGCCAACCGGGACATCAGGTTGTCGACCGGACCTCGACCCAGCCCCTTTCTTTATTTTTTCTTCTTTTGTTTTTCTTTGGAAAATGCTTATTTTTAGCACATGGTGGGGAGGATGCCAATGTCATGCGCGCCACCGCATACAAGATATGGTACAATCCACATCCACAGAAATGAGAAAGGGTTAACGAGCAAGGCCGTGTGGCCAGGACCGCTACACACGGGCGTCCACCGGCTCCATGTAGCAGAGGTCAGAGAGGGAAACCGGGCCATGGAGCCACGGAGCTGGTGGACGCTGCTCCAAATCATGGCGGAGCACCAGATCCGGTCGGCCGTGGGCCACGGAAGCGCGGCGGATGACCGTGCACTACCGCCGGACACCTGCAAGGGAGAGGCGCTGAGCGAAGAAAGTCACCGACCGGCTCGCCCAAGCTGCCAGGTCCTCCGGGGGCACTCCCTGATGTCCCTGCTGGAGGCAGAGCTGGGAGAGGCGGCGGAGAAAATCCCATGCTGCTGGCCCGAGCCCGCCAAGTGTCTCCTAGGCAAGCGGGCGGAGTACCCATCCCGGGCAAAGGACAAGAGCCGGGTGGTACTTCGTCCGCTTGGCCTCCTTCGCGTGCCGGAGCACCCGCCCCTCCGACGTGGCAGACGCGCCCTGGGCATCCACGGTGGTGACGTCGATGACGCACATGGCCCCATGCTCTCTGTCCTCCAAAATGAGGTCCGGCCGTAGGGTGGCAGCGACAGTCGAGAGGAGGCCGCCTGGCTCGACGCGCATCGGCAGAGAGTGCTCGCGACAGATGCACGCCAACTCATCTCGGATGGCGTGTTGGACCTCTGTGATGAACCTGGACTTGCGCTGACGAGTCACCGGGGCTGGGGTGAGGCCGCCGACCCCGCAGTGCTCCAGGTAGCCCAGTGGGAGGCCGAGCCAAAGCTGCGCGTGCAGTCGGAAATCTGCTGAGGAGAGGTGGAGGCGGTCGCGGGGACCGGTCAGGGAAGCCTGGAGCCACAGTGTCGCGTCCCGCGAGCCCACCGCCCAACACCAGAGGACAAGCAGTCGCCGGCACTCCTTGGCATGGTGGGCCTGGCTCTGCTGCTGCGAGGGGCAGACACAGTGTCGAATCGCCGCGTCACCGACATCCTATACCCAGGCGTGGCGGAGGTCTTGGTAGAAGTCGGCACTGAGCTGTTGGTAGATGTCACAAGGGGCTCCCATCTGCAGCTCTGACGAGGAGGGAAAGCGAGCCTGCACCGCGGCCGGAAGAAGGGCCACCATTGCGTCCCAAAGAGGGCAGAGAAGGGAAGGTGCGAAGAGAGCTTGTAGCAGCGGGCTGAAAAGCCCCAAAAGATCCGGCAGCAGACTCGCCGTTGCCGCCACGTATGCCAAGGGGGCCCGAGAGCGTGCGCCGAACAAACCACAGCCACCGTCGCAGAAGCGAAGCTGCGACAATTGCCTGGCAAGGGCCTGGAAATCCCCTACCCAAGTCTGCAACAGCGCCTGAGTGAGATCGAGAATGCCCAGGACCGTCGTCCACACAACATTGTCAAACTGGCCCAGGGTGTCCAGCCAAGTAGGAGTAGATGGGAGCGCACGGATCCTGAAGTCGTCTCTTGGGATGACACAGAGTCGTAGCAACATCATGGCGGCCTGCGAGTCTGGCAGAAGCGGCAGCTCTGTAAGACCCCGTGTCTGCTCTTGGAGCCACTCCTGCTGCCAGCTGGACTCGAAGTCTAAAATACTGATCCGGCAGCCGAGAAGTACCACCCCTCTCGTCAACGCACAGAGTCCCATAAAGTGGGATGGCATCGTCAGACCGCCGCCAGAGGAGGCACTTCTACTGTTGCACTCGGAGGCACTGTCGCGCTGCTGCTGCCACAACCGCCTTGTAGCACTCGCCCAGGGGGGAAGGGGCCGCGACAATCGTGCCGTCGTCTTGAAAGGCACCCATGTAGCCGCTCGCCTCCCCAGACGAGTGCCGCAAGGCCTGCAAGCCGGCTTCCAGGACTGGAAGCGCCAAGTCGAACAGCACCGGGCCCATGGGATTGCCGTGACGAACACCGCGCTGGCTTGCCAGGACTACGGGGGTGCAGACACCGAAGAAGAGCAGCTGAGTGGGAACCAGGTAGAACTGTCGCAGGAATGGGATCCAGGACCTAAAGCCGTGTTCGCGGACGACCTCGAAGACTGCCCCGCGCTCCACCTCGTTGAAGGCGTTCCGGATGTCGAGACGGAGCAACCAATGGGACGGATGTGCCTGCAAGACAGCCCGGACGCCCCTGATTATGAGGGTTGCCCCCTTTTGAAAACCGACTCCAAACTAGAGTGGCCGCAAGGTCGCTGCAATCCAGTCCTTGTCGCGAGCCAGTAGCACCCACGCTGCAAGGCGAGCAAAACCTCCCCTATCGATTGGCCGGACCCCGTCCTCCTCCGTGGCCCCCTTCAGAAGAGGGATCAGGCGGTTGCGACCGAGGAGGGCCACCGTGGATGGCAGCTGGCCTCCAAGAATGACGGCCAAAACCTCCAATAGCGCATCGGGCCCCATGGCCGTGTACAAGACAAAATCGCGAAGCACGTCCGTCGTGAGACCCTCTGGACCGGCTGCTGAACCCCTGGGGCCATCCCTGAGGGCCTTGGGGAGTAGATCGGCCGTGAGCTCCTCCCCCGGTAGTGGAGGCAGTGGGACGTATGACTCCACCCACTCCATTGGCAGAAGGGTGGACCGAGGGTGGCGCTCCTACAAGGCCCGCAGCGTGTCCTCGGTGCCCGCTGCCGGGGGATGGGACTCGAACAAGTGCATGGCCCTGGCCGGGTTCCTTGCGTGAATGAGGGTGACTACACGTTAGCGTCCGGCATCTGCCTCCAGCTGTGCCTCTGCTGCCGAACGTCGCGTCAGCCAGCACGGGGTGAGAGAAGCCCAGAGAGCTGGGCGAGTCTCCATAGCCGCCTCCTCTGCGAGGTCGGCTCAGTCGCCGCCCTCAAAAGGGCTGCACTGCTCCAGCAAAACATCGGAGACAGATCGAGTGTGGCGTCGGCGCGGACGTTGCTTGTGGGCGTAGTGTCTCTGATGTCGCAAGAAAGAAGAGGCAAGCACGTCCTCCCCTGCGAGCTCAGCATCCGTGGCCGTCCTGCAAAGGAGAAGCTGGAAGTGGAGCAGCAAGAGCCATCACGCACACGCAAAGTCGGGAGAAGAGAGGAGATCCGCGGCCCACCGGCGAAAACGCTCAAAGATGACAGCGACACGGCGACAAGGATCCCCATACAGAGGCGGTTAGACTGCAAGCGCGAAGACAAATGCGGATGTAGATGGCTCCTGTGGGATCGGCAATAGACCACCCGGACGCTCCCAACTGAAGTCTGCAAGCGAATTCCAGGCCTCCTCAATGAGGAGGCCTGCCGGCGGTGGGTGGGTGGAGGAGGCAGCCAAAAACGCTGCGAGGCCCTGGGAAACGAGGAGGGAGGTAACCAACAACACCGTAGGGGCGAGGGCGCTAGCAGACGGTAGCCGCCCCTGAGAGATGTCCATCCCGAAGTCTGGGCACGCAAGACCTCCACGCGAGAGGGCGTCTGCCACCTGGTTGCGCACCCGCGGGAGCCAGTGAAAAGCCATTATGCCGATGGCTGCTGCTGCCGCCATGGCGCCTCGACGGCCGAGACGCAAGGCGCGGTGGTTGATGCGCCACTGTCCACGCATCTGGCAGATTACCAAATTGGAGTCGCCCAACACAATCAGCCAATGTGCCCCTGCCCTGGTTGCGAGATCGAGGTCGAGGTGCAAGGCAACGTACTCTGCCTCGTTGCTGGTCACGGTGTCCTGGAGGCGCTCGATGGCCGAAAGAAGAGGCTCTCTGTCCGGGGAGTAGAGGACCGCCCTAGCTACCCCCCTGAGTCTCCCTATCGTCTCCGCCGCCCCGTCAAAGAAGATTTAGAAAGGACGGTCTCCATCCCGGTCCTGTCGCGGCTCGGGCAGCCGGACCGCTAAGGCGAGGGGAGGAGCACGAGTGAACTGCCTAGCATCCCCTGACCCCATGGTACTGCTCGACGCGGCCGCGGCACCACGATGGTGATACGTCCGCACAGACTGCTGGACACCGGTACGCTCAACAAGGGAGGCTACTGCAGAGCAGCCCCGCAGCGAAGGAGGACATCTTCAATGCCGCCCCGAAGGCAAGTGGACGGAGTCGGGGCTGATCACCTGGCCCAAGCCCCCTTGCTGCGGGCGGAGGGCAAAAGGGAGGATGCGTGAGAGAGGGAGGGGGTGGGAAGAGAAGAGGGCTGGTGGGCTGGCGACGTAAATCGGCCGCCCAGAGGGAGGGGAGCCGAGCGACGGGGAGAGAGAGAAGGTGAGGGGAACCGGAGGAGGACCGGTTTCTTGGGGGCAGGGTCCGTCGCAAACACCGGCGGCAGGGAGAACGAGGACAGGTCCCGATGAAGCGAGAGAGCTATGGCACAGAGCCGGGAGTGCTGCGCTGGGTAGAGGAAGCCACGGGAGAGGAGGTAGTGAAGGTGGCGCGTGCGCTCCGCGGCAGAGCGCTCTAGCCACGGCGATGGCGACGAAGCAGTTGCAAGGCAGGCAGTTGATGGGAAGCCCCCATCGCGGCGTCCCTGTGAGGTATTGTGGCTCTCATGGAGGGACAGCTGCCGTAGGCGCTCCTAGTGCTGGAGCCGCAGATGAAGCTGCTACTGCTGCCACCGCTGCTGCTGCTCGAGCTGTTGAGCCTACTGCTGTCGCTGTGGCTGAGGACCTCCTAGCGGCTGTAGACCACGTTGCTCTGGGGGCTGCTGCTGCGGCCGCTGCTGCCACGAGGAGCACTGGCACTGCTACTGCGGCCCCTGCTCGGAAGGCTGCTGCTGCTGCCGCTACTCCTACTGCAGTTGTGGCTGCTGATGTAGCAGCCGCTGCTCGTGCCGGTCCTACTACACCGCCGAAACTGTCGGTGGAGGAGTGGCCGTAACCGGTGGAGGTGCCACTGCCGCAAACGGAACCGGCGGTGAGGCGGCAGCCGCAAAAACAGGCGGCCCGTGAGGCGGGGTTGTGTGAGTTGGGCTGACGGTCGAGCGCCGCGCGCATATCCCCGAGCAAGCGGTCGTGCTGGAGGAGGCGGTCCACCATGCCGGCCTGCCCTGCAAGCACAGCCTGAAGTAAGGATGGAGGTCCCGATGCAGGGAGGGCGGTTGCGGCTAGGGAGCAGCACTCTGTGCAGGTGCGTTGGAGGTGAGGGCCGCATGGAGCGCATTGGAGAGCCGGCGGAGTCCCTCCTCCGCGGATGGGGCAGCAGCGTCGTCCTGGGGAAGCCAAGGGCGCAGAAGACCTGTGATGAGACTGTTGGCGCTATGGTGCAGGCGGTTGACGGAGGTGTGGAGGGCAACAGCGACGTCCTGAAGGTGCGCATGGTCCGCCCGGTGGGCAGAAGCAGCGGCCTCCGCGGCCATGGCCTCCGCGCGTTGCAAAGCCTCTAGCCAGTTGTCAAGGTGGGCGGTGTTGTGCAAAGATAGGTTGTGCAAATGCTCCAAGCCCTCCACCTGCATGCAAAACGCGGTTTCTTGCTCTCCAAGAAGGCGGAGAATATTGTGGTGCAGGCCGTGGAAGAGATCCGCGGACATGACGCTCAAGAAAAAGGCCAAGCGCCGCTGGGCAGACCCGACGTCCTGGACGCCATCAGCTACCTCCTGAAGCTGGCCATGCGCACACTGGAGGGCCTGCTGGACGCCGTCTGACCACCCCTGTGGAGCAAGAACTCGGTCGGTAGAGTCGAACACGGCCAGTCCAAGTGCGGAGCGGGGCAGGTCACGAGAAAGAACGCCGCTGGCGCCGCGCACGGAGTCCAAGAGGGGTGCCCAGGGTTTGACAAGGTCCGCCACTATAGGTAAGGCGGGAGAGACTGGAGGAGGGCGAAGGGGAGGAGCCAAGGGGCCGGCTGGAAGCAGGCCCTCCATGGCCCGCTTCCCGAGGCTGCCGCAGGCAAAGAGGTAGAAGGGGTGGAGACCGTCCTCTTCCATGGCCGATCGAGCTCGCGTGGCTTGCTGCTTGCGCTTGGCCGCAGCTCCTGCAGCTGCAGCTGCTTGCCGCTGCTTCGCCGTTTCGACGGCGGTTCCCCGTGGGTAGCAAGAAAGTGCACTACTACTAGCAGCGTCGGTAGCACTCACTCACTCACTCACTCATTTCTCTCACTCATGTAGGGCTGGTAGTTCAATTATTCAGTTCGGGTCAAAAAATTGAATTGGACCGGTAAATGAGGAAATTGACGCTGCGGTTGGACCGAACTGGACGAACCGAAACACTCAACTTAACCGGCAATCCGGTCTCAATTGTTGGCGGCCGTCAGAAACCAATCCGGTTCCAATTCAATTCCCAGTTCAATCCGGTTACTTGAACCGAACCGACGTGCACCTTTTGCGACTCGTCAAACCTACCTAAAACGACGAGGAGATGCTGTTGGGCAACGTTTACTCCATGCAAAAAATCAATCTAACCGGCCGTTTTTCGGTCAGCATCGTAGACCGTTCCAGTAGACGTCGGACCTCCAACGACGAGAGAGGGGGAGCGTTCCGCTACAGACGTCCGTCAAGGTCTTCGCCGGTAATGTACATACATCGGACGTCGACTTTGAGTTCGGCCCGTACAACACCCGCAAACCTTCGTATTTTGGGGGGCCCTCCTTGCGTGGAGTGGTGTACCGGTCAGTGGACTGCAAAGCAGTGTACGCGCGCGTTTATTTCATCGCCGGTAAGCCACATGCGATGGTCATATTCTCTGGGTTTGTGCAGTGTGTTGTCCGCAAACCTGGCATCCCACNCGATACGCGAGCAAACAGGCACATCGCTTCCGGCGATAATTGTTTTACTCCTTTCTAGTGTTTCCACCCCAAATTTTCAGCAGCAGGGCGCTTCCATTTGAAGACCCGAATGGCCTCGGGTCGCGAGCCGAAGCGCCGTCGCATGCACGCTTCGACCTCGCTTCATTCTCCGGTACTTGTACGTGCGCCGAGGCCTCATACTCTTCACTTGCCTCCCACCCAGAGCAGACCTTCACTCCACCGAGTCGCCATGGACCCTTCTCGCCCCACTGGCAACGAGTCAATCGCAGACCTTCACGCCATCCTCACCAGTCCTGGGTCTTCCAGCATGCACCGCCGCGCAGCCATTACCGCGGCACAGCGCCTTCGTGACCTCGCCGCCTCCTCCCGCAAGGGTGGAAGGCATGGCGGCGTGGACGACGAGGACGACGAGAACTGGGAGGCCCAGCCCGACGACCTGGTCGACCAGATGGACAAGGACGCTGAGGACGACGACAATGTGGACGTCGTAGTCTCTGACGGTGAAGGCGACGACTACAGCGTGCGGCGCAAGGGCAAGAAGCGCGCGCGCGCCCCCACCAAGGGAAAGGTCCTCGTCCAAGCCGTTCTGCCCTCTGCTGCCAAAACTTCGCGCGCTTGCACTTCATCCTGTTCGCCGCCAGTGTCGAACCCCGTGCCGGAGGTCGTGTCGGTACCTGCAACTGCCGTGGCATCACCGACCCCGCCGCAGGAAACACCAACTGACGGGCCGCTGTCCGTGTTGACAACACTGCCGGAGGCGACTCCTACGCCCGCTGTTGCCGCTGCCACCGCCGCGCCAGACGCTGGTACGCCAACTGCCGCTGCTGAAGATGACTCTCAACTTGGGCAGTGCAACGGCCGCAGCCCGATCCACAAGGTCTTCGTGGCTGGGTCCCCGGGCCACCGCAAGTGCACCTTGTGCACGAAGGAGTACAAGATCAGCAACGGCGGCACCTCCACCATGGCAACGCACCTCGCCAACAAGCATCCGGAGAAGTACGCGGAGCTGTTTCCTGCCGGCCGCCTCGCCAACCAAGTCCAGACCGCCGACATCCGCCGCGTCCTCAACACCGGCTACACACAGTGAGTACATACTTTCAGTCTTTCGTTTGCCGTCAAGTCAGCATTGAATCAACCTGCCATGGCTGCAATGTCACATCAATAGTGAATGAACTTGCCATGAGAGCAATGTCACATGAACTGTGAATGAACCTGCCATGGCTGCAATGTCACAGCAACGGTGAATGAACCTGCCATGGCTGCAATGTCACATCAACATTGAATGAACCTGCCATGGCTGCAATGTCACATCAACAGTGCACTAAAAAATGCCCTTTGTCTACCGTAGGTACACGAACGTGCACTTGCGGCGCGACGTCGTTGACCTGTTCTGCGCGGGGGTTTCGTTCCGCGTCATTGACATACCGGAGATGAGGAAGATGCTTACCGGCATGCGCCCAGACCTCCGCGCGCCAGAGCGCCATTGCGTGAGCAATGACATGGACAACACCTACCGCCAGGCCAAGGAGGTGATCAAGGCCCACCTCGCCCTCGTCCGGAGCAAGATCGCCTTCACCACCGACGGGTGGACGGCCCCCAACCTGGAGCACTTCATGTCCCTCACCGCCCACTGGTTCGATGAGCGGTGGAAGCTCAACAGCATGCTGCTGGACCTGAAGCATGTGCCCGGCGCATGCTCTGCTGAGGCCATATGCGACACGCTAATTGGCTGCATCTGGAATGACTGGGGCTTGGGTGGCAAGGTCGCCGGCATAACGCTCGACAACGCCTCCGCCAACAAGGCAGCGATGCGCCGGCTTGCTCAGCTTAAGCCGAACGACTTCAACAACTTGATGTGGTTTAACTGTTTTTGCCACTGCGTAAACCTCGGCGTGCAGGCGTTTCTGGCCGACGCAGACGTGAGCTCAGTGGTGGAAAAGGGGCGTGCGCTGGCTGTTTATGTCCGCGGCTCGCGCGACCGCCGGAAGCGCTGGAGGGAGCTGAAAGGCTCCACGACCCTCGGCCTGATGAACGACTGCCCCACGAGGTGGGGCAGCACCTACACCATGCTGCACTCACTCGTGAAAGACAAGGCAGTGGGGATGAGGTTCATTGAGGACCATGCAAGTGCGGCGCGTGATGAGGGAGGGAGGTGGCGGCTGAGCGGCGCGGATTGGGACACCATGGACCTTGTTGTGCAGGCCTTGGAGGGATTTACCGAGGTGCAGCGCTGGGCGGAGGGTGACACCTACGTCACCCTCAGCTGCAGCACACCTTGGTACAATCAATTGATGGATGCGTGCAGTGCTTTTCTGGATGGCCCGCTTGGGTGTGCGATGCTTGTGGCGCGTGAGAAGATGCAGTCCTACTACGCACAGACTTCCGAAGCGTGCACCGTCGCCACAGTGCTGGACCCGCGCTTCAACTTCCGCTACTACGCCAACGACACATCACCGGGCGCGGTGCGTGTGGAGACTGTGAAGCAGCGGGTCCGCGTGCTGCTGCGCCCTTACCTTGACCGCGTCGGNGAAGACCGCTACCCTGCACTTGCCATGGCGGCTCGGGACTACCTTTGCATCCCCGCCAGCTCCGCGTCATCAGAGCGCGTTTTCTCAGCGGCAGGGCATGTCATGTCGAAGCGCCGCCACGCATTGGCCGAGGACACCATGACCTCCTTGGTGTGCCTGCGGGGATGGCGCGCAAAGCTGCAGGAGCTCAAATTCAAGCCGAGGTACAGCGCGGCTCGTGAGCCAGCTGAGGCCACACCTCCTGTTTCCATGGCGGCTCTGGAGGTGGCACTGGAGACTCTGGCACAGGCCGAGAACCCTCCAAGTCAGACTGGCACCACTGCGGACTCCACCACTGCTGCTGAGGCCTCTGAGGAGTAGCTTTGTGTGCTGTGATGGGAGGAGTCCCCCCTCACATAGAGTTGTGAGCTGTGATGGGAGGAGGAACCCCCGTCACGTAGCTTTGTGTGCTGTGATGGGAGGAGTCCCCCCTCACATAGAGTTGTGAGCTGTGATGGGAGGAGGAACCCCCGTCACGTAGCTTTGTGTGCTGTGATGGGAGGAGTCCTCCCTCACGTAGCTGTGTGNATTGAAAACCTTCTAACAATCCCCATAAAAAACTAAGAAAAAGGATGTCCATACATGGATTGGTGGTAACCGGTGCACAACCAATCCAAACCGACACAAGCCTTCAATCCTCAACGCAATTTCAGTTTCGCCCACCACACCTAAAAAACGGTTTGGTTTTTAACCGGACCGAGCAATTTCAATCAATTTAAAATAATTGAAAAGGTCAATCTGACCAATTTTCAATTCAATTAAACCGAACCGTAATTGAACTACCAGCCCTACACTCATGGTGAGAGAAATCTTTTGGTGAATGAAGCAAAGTTGCCTGGCTATCGGTCAGACGGTCGTAAGGTGGTCCACCCTATTGCTAGACATATTTCTCGACTGTATACAATTTGTAGCGAGAGAAAACAAATTCCTGCAAGTTGAAAAAGAAAGGGATCATGGAATGGATAGATTCCAGTGACGATCCATAACTTTTTTCCGTCCATATTCGTGGCTGAGAAATTTTTCTCACTGGAAAAGTGCAAAGATGCCATGAGAATACTTGGTACGACAATCCGTCCATGGATGAGTGCGCAAAACAATGTCCGTTGGTCTTCTTATCGAACGATACCCAACCCTGCATGAATGAAGCAGGGTCTCGGTCGATATCGACAGATATTTGTCATCTTTTTTTCTTTGATTTTCGATGTCGGGCAAAGAGAGAACCCTCCAATGTCGATAGTGGACAATGAGAGGGTTTTCTACAAAACAAATCGCCAATATGGACAGATATCGGCGATATTAGAGATATTGGGCTGTCGATGAACAAAATCGAGACCGGTATCGTGGAACAAGGGGTATAGACCCTCCGGTCCTCTACATCCCAATATCGATATCGATATTCACTTTTCTTGAAATCGATATCGACCCCCAGCACGGTCGATATCGATATCACTATCAACATCACGATTGGCGATATCCAAAACGATATTTTCGATATCGATATTGACATGGATAGTGCTGGTGGTTCGATTACGGTTCGGTTTAATTGAATCGAAAATCGAAATAATTGACCGGTTCAATTATTTTAATTGATTGATAAAAGACGGTTCGGTTAAAAATTGAATCGTTTTGAAGGGGGGGGGAGCCAAACTGAAATTGAATTGTGGATTGAGGCCGTCTTTCGGTTAAAATTGGACAGTAACCGTGCATCAAGGAACACTCATTGGACACCATTTTTCCACGGCAACAAGAGTCTTTTAGGCACACCGTAGGACCATGTGCAACACCATTATACATGATAAGGTTGCTGTCCTAAGGGGGGGGTTGTG
>SZWC01003689.1:32290-53497 GCA_023375785.1 Penium margaritaceum | reverse complement strand
TCCCTCCCACTATCCCACTTACCCTCCCCTTCCTCCCCGGCCACTATCCACACCCGCTCCTACGTGTCCCCTCCCAAATTCCTCCAGCCTCGGCTCCGTTTACCCACCCCCCTACACAACGTCTCCTCCCCGCTTCTCCCTCCCTCCCGCCCTCCCGTCCACTCCCTCTCACCCGCATCTTCTTTCCGGTGGAAGAAGCAGACAGAGACCTGGCGGACCTTGCCACAGCCATGGCCGCTCTCTCCGAAGAACGTCGCCCCGCCGACCTCGCCCTCCGCGCCAACGCGTCCTTGCCCCGGGCTGTGCCCGCCGGCGCCGCTGCCGTCGCCGCTACCACTGCCGCTTTCGCTGCCGCTGCCGCCGCCGCTGCCTGCTTATTCCTCCTGCCAGCTGCTGCCATAAATCCTGCACTCGAATGAGCTGCTCCCACAGTCCAGTCATGCAGCATGCGTCAATATCTCGCAAGACATGGTGGATGGGGCTACGTCCCAGGTCGCCCACACTCTGGTGTTAAAATCATGGACGAAATAGCCAGTATATCCACGCGCCCCAAGGGGTGACCCTCCCATATCCACGAGCTGAATCTGATGTTCGCCATATCCAGCACTGAAAAAAGAAAAACAAGGTATCAGGCCGCGCTCACCATGCTCACTCAGCGACATGTGTCGCTGATCGAGCATGACGAGGAGGGTCATGTGACCTTCCCTCGATCGTAAGCCTCGCTCCCTCGCGAGATCGCAATGAGCGATGACCCATTTTTTTCAATTTTCTTCGATGCGCAAACCCCCTTTTACGATTTAGGGCTTTTTGTGTTTTTATCGGGCGAAGCCCGTGCAAAACGTAAAACCCTACATTGTAATAGGGGGCTTTCACGTCAAAAAAAATCAAGAAAGGGTCATTGCTCGATCGCGATTCAAACAAAACGCATAAGTCAAATTTTTCTTTTTTTTCCACATACAAAAAACCCTAGGTTTTGCATCAAAAACACTTTCAAACCCAACCCCGAATTACATTCGCAGTTGAGGGCTTTCTTTTTTGGCGCGGACATCTGCTAGGCCCCGTCTCTTTTAAAGCGTGGGGTGTCTCAGACCCCCCACACAAACCCTCCCCTCGAACAATCACAAACACCTTGAAAGTGTGTTTTGTGATCGTTCATGGGGCCTGATGACGTCATACCTCTGACGCTCCATTTCATGCACCGAAAACATGGTGGTCGCGCGCTTTTTTTTATACGCCGTTGCTCTTCTTCTACCTGTGGATACATCATTGTTAAATGCAAAATCGATAGACACACGGTCACACCCTCGTAAAATCAGCATCATAACGCTATTCCCCGGTGGTTTCCATCTCTTGCCCCTAGTTCTTCTTATGCCGACCCCAACGTGGATGGTTCACGAGAATAAGGTGCTACGTACCAGACATACACGAGTCCCTAATCTTTTCTGTCATTACACAAATAGCCCACCGTGCATCGAGAACCCGGTTTTCACTCCAACGATCGATGGAAATTAGGCCAACTGCCTTCATCCTCTAGTGAACCTTTTCACACTCTCACAACTCCCACCACCTTCGAGAACCGACGACAGTTGTCTTCTCAACGCATCCGAATATACCGAGATTTATGAAGATGCGTCTCCCATCTTCGCCGTCCATCCTCAAAGCACTCCATCTTTGGCATAACACTTGGTATGAGAGCGCAACGGTGCTGGAGAGGCATCTGACTACTTTACCCATCTAGAGGACTGCCTCGCACAATCGTCAATGCATCCCGCACGTCCAGACTTTGCAGACTTTGCAAGTACGATGTAAAGCGAACGAGCACATCCGACGACCAGTTGCAGGTCTTCGGCGATGACTTCGGTGATGGAGGAGGAGAACGTGCCTATGCACGCAAATTCTGAAGCGGCAACGACGGTGGCGTGGCAGGCCATATGGCAGCTAGATCAGTCCCTACGGCTCTGACGACCAACCCGGTCGCGGATCCAATGGCGGTAAACCAGCCGCCCCTACCGACTGCCTCGACGTCGATGGCAGGAACGACAGGTGGCACTAGACGACAGGCGCGGATCAACGAGGAATTGGCAAACCATATCTCATCGCTTGAGGGGATCAACAGCTATCTGCTCCAACAACTCAACGTCATGATGGAGGCTCTTCATAATGCAAGAGCACGGGAGTCGGTGCTTGTCGAGAGAAATACCCAATTCTCGAGCGGACCCAAGATTCGCCCGGCCTTTCCGAACCGTTCGATCCGGCAAGTTCCAAGGGACCGACGATTCGCTTGTGGCTGACGAGTCTGGAGGTGTACTTCACCGCCGCTGGGGTCAACGAAGATCATAAGAGGATTGACCTCGCGGCCGCACTTTTGTGTGGCAAGACACTTAGTTGATGGTCTGATCTAAAGGCCATCCAACAACAGCAGGAGACCGGTGGGGCCTCGTCAACGGCCAACGACTCCTCTCTTAGTTGCCGACCGCAAGCTTTCTATCCTTGGAGCAGATCAGCCCGCACAGACAATACGCGCTGATGCCACGAACCAACTGGAACGAGTTCTCGCAAGCAATGCTTGCACGATTTGGACGGCTATACGAGAAGTCTGACGCTCCATACAAGCTCCAACATCTCCGTCAGCAGTCCTCCATGGCAGAGTACAAGCGCAAATTCTACGAGATCATCACTCGTATTGACTTTACCCCCAAAGAGCTCTATTTCTACTACTAGAACGGCCTGAAAAAAGACATCTAACGAGCGATTGCCATTTTCAGCATCCAAAATGACTTACCGTGGATGATCTCAGCAGTAGAAAGGATCGACATCACTGACTAGAATGCTCGGATGATTTATGGTCAATCACCCCAAAAGTACACACTGATAAAATAGTGTACAAAATCGGAACATATGTGGAGGATGTTTTGAGGAAATTTACTGCCATTAATAGGAATGGTTCATGGAAGTTTCGTGTATATCCTAAATACATAGATATTTCTGTGTATATTACTCTGGAAGTTTCATTGAACTTCCGTCAAGTTCTCATATCATTTAAATTATATTAAAATAATAATACTTTTTCATTTTCAACATACAAGTGAAACAAATGCTAGTCTTTCAATGTGACCCATTTTCAGCTGCTCCAATATTAGTGTTATGCTTGTTCTATGTTACCATACCTATTTGGGTCGTCCTTTGTTGTCATGTACTATTCAGGCCTTTGTTGTCGGTTGGCAGAGCATCTCTACTTTGACTAATCGGGTCCAGATAATACACTCGACGCCGAGTCTACAGGGCGATTTCGCCCACGAAGGAGGACCTCGCCGACTTCAATGGCGAGGTCCCTCGTGTCTGACATCGGCGTTGTCGATGTCAGATGCGAGCAGTCTCGCGAACAAACTGCGAGCAAACCCTCCTCGTTACACAGGGGGTCTGGGGTTTATTGTTTTACCTGCCCGGGCACCTGCCTGGCCCCGCGGTAGAAGGACCCGGCAAGTTCCCTATATTTTAACACAGCAACCGCCCTAACCCGACAGTTAAACAACCAATCTACGGGGTTTGGGAATTCTCCAAGGTAAACCCTCAAACCTGTCGTTGATACTCCACCCCGAACTTCAAGCAAACCTCCAACTTTGATAGCGAGATTGGGGTTTTATTAATTTACTCGCCTGGGCACCTACCGGGCCCCTCGATCGCGAGGCGCGGCAGGTTCCCTTTCGTTTACCAAGGAAGGTGGCGATCGACAATACACAAGTTGTATTTTTCAATGTGTATCCACGAGACTCTCCGCTACACCACCCCAATACACTTTCAATATCGAGGGGGGGTATGGATAGCCCTCTCCCCCCCCCCTCCCAAAGTCAAAAGTGTATTGGGGTGGTGTATCGGAGTCTGTATCTGAGGGGTATCGACTTTGTCAACTTGTGTATCATAAGTGATGACCTAAGAAGTGTACACATGTCCGTTATTCATAGACATCTACGATACACTTTACGATACACCCCTCCAATACACTTCACGTGTTTGGGAGGGGTGGTGGGTTGCGCGATGGAACATTGGAATTCATAAGTTCCAACACTTCCCATTTCCACGATACACCTTACGATACACTCCCCAGATACACTCGAGGTCCTCTAGGGGGGGTCCGCAGCTGCAGCTCGGGTTCCGGTTAAGCACTGATTATGGACGGTAGCGATCGACAATACACAAGTTGTATTTTTCAATGTCTATGCGCGACACTCTCCGCTACACCACCCCAATACACTTTTGATATTGAAGGGGGGTATGGATAGCCCTCTCCCCCCACCTCCCAAAGTCGAAAGTGTATTGGGGTGGTGTATCGGAGTATGTTTCTGAGGGGTATCGAATATTTCAACTTGTGTACCATAAGTGATGACCAAAGAGTTGTACACATGTTTGATATCGATAAAGATCTACGATACACTCTACAATACACCCCTCCAATATACTTCACGTGTTGGGGGGGGGGGAGATGGAACATTGGAATACACAAGTACCAACACTTCGCATTTCCACGATACACCACCAGATACACCCCCCAGATACACAGGTACTTTGGGGGGGGGGGACCACCACGGACTTCGTCGGGGTTGAGCAAATGACTCGAGCGGCCCCTTCCGAACTTCGAGCAAAATTACAACTAAGGTATTACGACGTATGAAGTAACTCGCAGTGTCGCTATACGTTTGCAACATATATGACGAGAGACCAATGTATCCACCATATCATGTAAGTACATAAGTAGGCTATCTAACATATCTGAATACACATAATTAAACAGACTTCACATACATAAGAAACCACGTTAGAATACAAATATTTTATCAATATAGAACATTCTTCCACTAGTTCAATGGTGTATTACAAAGTGTATGCATGCATGTAAATTGCTAGGAATCTGAGGTATTGCATGTACCATATACACACATTCTATAGTGTATTAAAATAGCATGATTAACCATAACTCGCTCAGATCCAGGAATCTTACGACGGGCGACCTCCCCATCACAAGTATCGTGGAAACGGAAAAAGCCAGTCAGGGGACTCCTCGACTCTTATGGAAGTGGACGCCGTCAACCAGAGATATATGCGCACCTGCTACAACTACGGAAAAGTCGGGCACATCACTCACAACTGTCCAAGCAAACAACAGGCCAGAAAGTGTGGGAAGTCGTAGAAAAATGAGGCATGAAACGGAAAAGGGCAAGAGTGAAAGGCACGACTCTTGTCCGTAAGGAGCGACCTGGACCGAACGATCGCCCATCTCAATTGCCTACGATGTCGTAGGGGCTGTTTGAGATTGCAAAGTTTGACGAGGGGTATGAGGACGACCAACCAGCGATATTGCTAAAAGTCCAACCCTGAGGTTGCAAGAGTCATAGATTGGTACCAGCACTATTGAGTGGAGGAGATTCTTAGAGTTTTGTAAGTAACGACATGGTTCGCAAACTGGGTTTGCTGACCGAACCAGGGATGTTTAAAGGAAAAACCGTCGACGCGAGATTGTAAATACGGAGAATCCAAGAACCACTAAGACTACAAGTGGGAGATTTACGGAATGTAACAATGTGGAGGTCATGTCCAATGAGTGATCACAAAATCATTCTTGGACACAATTTCATGTACTGGAACAATCCACAGGTCACAACGGTGACGTCTACGTGGAAATTGACGGTGCCAAGTGACAACTTTCGCACAAGGGGTGAAAGACGACAACAGAAACAACAGAGGTGGAAGCAGTAGAGGAAGTTGCAACGACCAAGAAGCAACAACCTGCGTAGCCGATACTGCTCAACGTGGCCAAGTACTACAAACGACGAGGGGCTTGTGCGTTGCTCGTATATTTTGAGCCAATGGGGGATGCGAAAGTGGCCGTAAATGACTCATCAGCCTCATCGGCCTCATTGGTATCAACAGAGTTTGCGATGGTACCCAAAGGAGTTGATACCTCTCATTCAAGAGTTTGTGAAATTTTCCCTGGCGAACTTCCAAAACCCCTACCACCTGAACGTGACATCAAACATCGCATCAAAGTGAAACTGGACAGCCGACCCATAGTTTGATGGGCCTATTGGATGAGCAATCACGGAGCAGAAAATGAAGCTTGACAAGATGCTCGGTTAAGGTTTCATCTGTTCATCCATGTCATTGTATTGTTTGTGAAAAAGAAAACTAGCAAAATATAGATGTATGTGGACTATCGGGCGTTGAACGATGCTACCATTAAGAACCGCGACCCTCTTTCCCGAGCAAACAAGCTTTTCGACCAACTCTGAGTGGCTCATAATTTCACCAAAGTCGACCTACGCAGCGGTTATCACAAGATCTGTGTGTTAGACACTGACATCAAGAAGACAGTATTCCGAACACACTATAGTCATTTTGAGTTCACGGCAATGCCGTTTGGACTTCCGAAGTCCCCGGCGACGTTCATGGCAGCGATGAACAACATTTTTCGTCCATACCTTGATGATTTTATCATGGTTTATCCCGATGATATCGTGGTGTACAGTGGCACCCTTGAGGAGCTCAATGGACATCTCTAAAAATTTCTCGGAGTTTTACAAAGAGAGACTTTTTTTGGAAAATTCTCGAAGTGTGAATTTGGTCGCTGTTTGATCGAGATTCTGGGCCACGTCATCAATTGCAAACCGATCACCATAGATCCAAAAAAAGTGGGAGTAATTGCTGATTGGCCGACGCTGACCAACGTTTGAGACGTTTAAGTTTTTTCTCAGTGTTCTATACAAGATTATGCCCGAGTGTCAGCGCCTCTCTCCGACCTCACTCGAAAAGAGAATGAGTGTCGGTGGGGAGAGAACAAATAATAAGTGTTCGCCGCTTTGTAGAATTCTCTGACCTAGGCACCAGCCCTACTATTAGCCAATCCGACGGTCCACTACGTCATGGCTACGGATTCCTCATATCGAGCCATCGGTGTGGTCCTCATGCAAGATCATGGCAATGGAGAGCAACCGGTCGCATACATGTCTCAAAACCTACGTGGACCGGAACTCAACTATGCCGCGCATCACAAGGACATGTTGGCAGACGTATATGCATTTAAGAGATAGTGATGATATCTTCAATGCCACAGATGCATTGTATGCACCAACCATCATGTGCCAAAATATTTAAAGACATGGCCAAACCTCTGTCGGCATCAAACCCGATGGATGGAGTTTCTGGAGTCCGGGTTTGACTATGCTATCCAGTACCGGCCAGGCAAAACCAACCCTGTAGACGCGCTTAGCTGCCAACTAGATCTGAAGGCTGACGCAGCAACGATATAGTTGCAACGACATTCGTATCTCAATAAATTATTCACACGAGGCTATGACCAGCATGGCGGATATGACAAGGTAAAGTTCTGGTATGATGCACCCTATTGGCGGTGATGATTCACCCGTCAATTGGTTGTTCCCCAGAATGATGAAATCCGCCTCATGCTGCTCAAAGAATGCCACTACACCGGTCTAGGTGGTCATTTTGGAGAAGATAAGATGCTGAAGAAGCTGGCAAGCAATCCGATGCAGCCAACGTCTGCAAATTTTGTGACACATGTCCCCATCGCAGGAGGCTATTCGGACTTCTGCACCCGCTCCCCATTCTGACAAACCCGTGGACCGACATCTCCATGGACTTCGTCACGTGATTACCAGTGATACCTGAGGGATACGACGCAATCCTCGTGGTTGTCAACAGGTTCTCCAAAATTTCCCACTTTCAGCATCGAAGGAATAGCACGCCTATTTCTAAAACAACATCTTACGAGTACACGTCGTGCTGGGAACCATCACGAGTTAGAGAGAAGGTCAATTTACGAGTCGTTTCTGGCGTGAACGGATGACTGGCCACAACAGTTTGATCCAGTTTTCAACGACGTTGTACCCTCAAATGGACGGCCAAACCGAGCAGACCAATCAGACGCAAGTTCTTAGACTACTATGTGAACCTCACGGGGTGGATTGGGCACAAAATTTTTCGACCGCTGAAATCACATATAATTCGGCAATCTCCACTACAAGGGGAAGAACTCCATTGGAAGTTGTGTATGGCAAACTTCCCTCTACACCAGTTGGACTACAAAGCCAGAGGAACATTTCCGCGGTTGATGTTCAACGCCGTGATTCCTCCACCATCTGGAAAGAATCACCGCAAACACTCTCAAAGACACAAGCGGCGATGAAACAAGCAGCTGACCAATATCGCAGGGACGATGTGTTTGCCGCAGTTCACAAAAATATCAAACTCTGCAGAGTCGAATGTTCAAAGCTTAAACCCTAGTGGTTGGGTCCGTTTGAGATTGAGCTTATGAAAACCTCCGTTGTCGCGTGACTCAAACTCCCTGACACTATGCAAGTTCATCCAATGTTCCATATCAGCAGACTCAAGCACTATCGAGATCCTAGAGAGAACTTCCCCGGTAGGGATGTACCTCCCCCTCTACCGGTACAAGTGGACGAGGACACAGACTATGTAATCGAGAACATTCTTGGCCATCAACAATGTGGCAATGTAATAGAATATCTTGTCAAGTGGCACGACCATGGCACTGTGCACAATAGTAGAGAACCCTACGACAACCTCCAAGACGCTAATTGCCTCATCAACAGATACAATCGCTGTCACCAGGCCACATCTGTACGTGCTCTAGGGCGTCGCGACTGGAAGAAGGGGAAATGTTACGTACCAGACATACACGAGTCCCTTATCTTTCTGAGTGGGTGTTTCTGTCTTTACACAAAAATCCCACCGTGCATAAAGACCCCGATATTCACTCCGACGGTTAAGGGCGATTCGGCCAGATGCCCTCATCCTTTGGTGAACCTTCTCGCACTTTGTGACAACTCCGACCACCTTCAAGAGCCGACGGCAGAAGTGTCACGACCCTTTGGTCGACTTTGTGATGCATCGAGCTAAACCAAGATTTATAAAGATGCATCTCACATGTTCACTGTCGGTCCTCGAAGTCCTCATCTTCTCAATCCGACCACTCACGACGCGCCTCCACATGTGTCGCTCCACGATCAACCCAACGACCCCAAATACGTCTCATTTGTAGCTTGAACCTTGTATGTATGTGTTTGATCATTTTGACACTTGTCATCGAAGTACACTTATCACTAACCATAAATTGCTCAAGTGTCCCAAATTCTTAAACTTGTTCTTCTTCATAACCTCTACCTTTTCACCATCTACACTCCGTTCGGCATAACATAAAGTGCAACGCAAAACACGAATCGAGGGATTGTGACAATTGGGTCATTTTTATTGAGTAGCAAAGGTACCACCGTGAGAAGTGTCACAACAGCCGAGTAAATATAGAATAGCATAAACAAAATATTAGGCACACTTTGTGTTACACCAAGAAGAATATGGGAAGTTCACATGGATGAGGTGCGGAGCAGAAAACGATTTGAGGATTTTGGGGAGTTGAATAATCTATATTTAGAGGTAAAGTTTTATTTTATAAGAAGTGCTGAACATGTCGAGCACAAACATATGATAATAAGAAACATAATGTAACATACGTTTTGTAAACCGGGCGCGGTGTGCTAGCCTCAACCGGATGGTGTAAGCACCAACCGGCGGTAACGGCAACCGAAGGGAGGCTGGTGCATACCTTTCCGGGTTTGTGAAAGCATTGGGTTGTCTTGGGGGAGCACGGGAACAAGTGTGGCACAGTAGGAGTAAACTGTAATTGTTCTCCAAGTGTAAAGATACAAGAATAAATGTACATGATAACCCATCCAAAGAGACCCGAGGTCGCCGAGCTATGCACGGCTCCGTACGGGCCTAGGAAGAGCATTATTGCCTTAGCATCACGTTGCTCATCTTCCCAGCTTTTCAACGCACCAAGAATCGCATCATTCCATGACCGAACGGCCGAGATATGGACGTTTCCGTGAACCATGGAAATCTGCCGCTGGCAGCACTACTAGCGGCGGTGAGGCCGCCCGAAGCGCCCTTTCTGGCAATAACACCTCGGGGCGCCATTCTGAAGCGCCCTTGGTCCCCAATGATCCTTGAGTCATTGAATAACTGGTTCCTAAGGCGCACTTTGGCCTTGTTGGGTCTTCCGAGAGTCGAGCCTTGGTCCTTGGGGATGAATTCGCGTCACCTGTTTTCCCCTCGGCCGGTCCAACCTTTGGCCGGGTGTAACTTCCTCAATTCTTGCCGGATCGACCCCGTTATTGGGTCGAACTTGCACGGTGTTTCTTGAATATTCCAAATCCACATCCAGACTATACATTCAAGGAAGCCTCAAGCCGTGATCATTGCCGTTGGCATTGTCCGGCTTACACTACCCCCCCCCCCCCCTTTAGGAGCGAGCCGTCCCGGTTCGCTTTTGGTACTCCTGGAGGATGGCATTCACCCTGCCAACGTTGAAGTTGCGGGCAGGATCCCATGAGTTTTGGGCCACATTGTAGCCCTTCCACTTGACCAGGTACTCCCGTCCACGGCCACGACGACGGTAGTCAAGGATGGCCTCCACCTCAAACTCTTGCTCGCCCTCGATCACCACCGGAGGGGGAGGGTCACAACTACAGCAAGAAAAATGCTCGGCCGGATCATGGTAGAGCTTGAGCTTGGAGATATGGAACACGTTCTGGACTGGCATGGAAGGCGAAAGAGCCAACCGTGCCACCACGGGTGTCCGCATTTCGAGCACCTCGAACGGACCAAGCCACCGGGGTTTCAACTTGTCTGACCGGATCCCGCAAAGCTTGACGTGCGCGTTGTTGAGAAGCACGTAGTCACCAACATTGAACGTTGTGACTGTGTGTCAGCGGTCCACTTGCACTTTCTGTTGTACTTGTGCCTTTGCCAATGCATGCCGCGTCTCTGCCCAAATCTGCGTGAAGTCACGTGCTGTAGACTCCACCGTGGGCAGGTTGCTTGCGACGTACAAACTGTAGGGCATTGCGGCCACCATCTCGTTCACCACCTAAAATGACGCCTTGCCATTGGAGGTAGAGTTGGCAGAGTTGTACGCCAGTTCAGGGACCGGCAACCGCTGATCCCATGCCGTCTCGTCCGTATCACCCACTGTACGGAGGAACTGCTCCAACATTTGGTTCGTCCGCTCCGTTTGCCCGTTAGTTTGGGGATGAAAATTGGTCGACAGCTGCACCTTACTGCCGTACCGCTCCATGAGTTCTCACCAGAACTTGCTCGTGAAGCGCGGGTCACGGTCGATCACAATGGACCGCAGCACACCATGGAGACGCACCACGTGCACGAGGAACAGCCAAGCCGTGCCTTCCACGCTCACTGTATCACGCGTCGTGATGAAGTGCGACATCTTGATGAAGCGATCCACAACCACCAACACCGCATTGTGGCCTGCCGCTGTCATGGGCAGACACGTGATGAAATCCATGGAGATGACCTGCCACAGCTGCTCAGGGATGGACAAGGGTTGGAGGAGACCCGGGGTCTTCGTCCTCCGTGCCTTGTGGCATTGGCACACATCACATCACTGACAGAATTCAGCCACCTCCGTCAACATGGTGGGCCACCAAAAGAAGCGAGCTACCGTCTTCAATGTCTTGTCGGTGGAGAAGTGACTGCTCGGGCCACTATCATGGCACTCCTCCAAAATCAACTGCCAAAGCACGGGCACCGCGAGAACCACCACCTGCTGCGTGCCGCGCCTTTGCCAATACGGTACCTCGCAGAAAAATCTCCGAGCGTCGTACTCCCCATGCGCCTCATATCCCTCCACAAAGAGCTTCAGGAGGAAGGCATCCTCGTGGATGGTCAGAGATGCGACCCGCATCATCAGGTCCGGTCGTCGTGAGAGTGCGTCGGCTGGGTTGATGCAACCTGGCCGGTACACGATCTCGTAGTCGAAGTGCGACTCGAGGTACTCCACCCAACGCACTTGCCGCCGACTCAGGTTCGGCTGCGTCTTGAAGTACTTCAACGCGTTGTGGTCGGTGTAGACCGTGCATTTTCGCGCCTCGAGATAGCACTGCCAGTTCTTGAAGGTTGCGACCACAGCGAGCATCACCTTGTCATGGATAGCGTAGTTCAGATCCGTCCCGCGCAACTTGCACGATTAGTAGGTGACCGACTGCGACCCGTTGCGAAAGTCTTGCAAAAGGATCCCATCAATGGCCGGGTCCGATGCGTCGCCATTTCAAACTCACGGCCACTGTCGGCCAAGTGTAAGGCCGGCGCGGAGGTTAGAGCCCTTTTGAGATTCTCAAAGGCTTCTTTTTTGCTAACTCCCTTACTCCACTTGCGATCCTTGTGAGTGAGATTTGAGAGTGGCGCTGACACTCCTGCATAGCCAAGGATAAACCTACGGTAGTAATTGCAAAAACCAAGGAACACTTGCACATCGTGCACATTACGCAACTTTGACCACTCTTGCACGGCCGGCACCTTGCATGGGTCCATGGCAATCTGTCCATTGCCAATTATGTGTCCAAAGAATTCAACTTTTCCTACCGCAAACTCACACTTGGAGAGCTTTGTAAAAAATTTATCCTTCCTCAAAATCGTGAGGACCTTCTTCACATACTCCTCATGCTCCTCCGTCGTCCTGCTATACACCAAGATGTCGTTGAGGTAAACCAACACGAACCCATCCAAGTGCGGCCTGAAGATATTGTGCATCGCCGCCATGAAGGTGGCCGGCGTATTGGTCAACCTAAAAGGCATCATGATGAACTCGGAGAGTCCATAGCGGGTGCGGAAGGCCATCTTTTCCACATCATCTGCTGCGATGCGGATCTGGTGGTAGCCGGAATGGAGGTCGATCTTTGTGAAGAAGCAAGCCGCACGGAGCTGATCGAAGAGCTCCTCTGCTCATGGAAGCGGGTACAGGTTCTTGATGGTCAACTCGTTCAACGCCCTGTACTCCTCGCACATGCGCATCTCCTCCGTCTTTTTCTGCACAAACAAGACATGTATAGCGTAAGGAGACGAGGATGGGCGGATGAAGCCTTGCTCCACCATCTCGGTTAGCTTCTTCTTGAGCTCCTGAAGTTGTGTATCGCTCATGCGGTACGTTGCACGAACAGGTGGACGCGCTGCAGGTTTGAGGTCGATGCGATGGTCCACGTCCCACTTTGGTGGCAGACTCACCGGGAGGGTGTCGGGGAACACGTCCTCGAATTCCGTACACACCTTTTGAAGCCCCTCGGGCACCGTGGCACACTTGCTTTGAGCCCTCGGCTGCTCACGAGTCGCCCCATGTGCCACAGCAGGCACCATGTCTTTTGGTTCGTCGAAATTGTCCTCCACATCTCGCACGAACGCCAAAAAAATTGCTCCTTTTCACGAATCGCGCGCTTGAGCTACACCAAGTTCAACATCATAGACGCCATTTCCTCCTTACGAGGCACCGTCTGCTGTGGCGCTTCCATCCCACAAGTCTCCACCTCCGCAGCCTCTTCCTTGGACCACGTAGGTACGGAATACTCCTTGTCTCTTAGCTTGACTAAGACAGTGCGCGCCTCCCAATTGACGACGGGGTTGTACTTGTGGAGGAAGTCACGACCGAGGATCACATCGTAATCCGTCATCGGGCACACCCGGTATACGGTCGTTATGCGAAGCTTTCCCATGCAAATGGAGAGTGGACGGGCCAAGTACCCCACTTCAAACGTGCCGTCCACTTGGTTAGCGGTCCGTTTCTTGCTCGTGAGCGCAAGGCCCCACTTTCGAACACACTCCATGCTCATAAAACTGTGGCTCGTGCCACAATCCAACAGACTTCCCACCTTCTCCTTAACGTTTTTCACTCGCGCCTCCAAGAGAAGTGCTGGTTGCTCCTCCTCATACCCCGAATCCCATGCCTTGACCTCGGAAACCCCCTTAATTACCGCAAGGGGTTCGAGTGGGCGGTCAACTGGCGGTTTGGGCTGAGAGGAGCCAGGAGTAACGCCATCTACTCTCGGCTCTCCTCGTTTCCTGACTCCTTTGTTGCTTTCTCTGCTTCCTTCGTGGCTTGCTTCCCCTTCCCTTGTCGTTTATCCTTGCCGTCATCCTTCTTTGGACTCTGACAATCATGCACAATGTACCTAGGTTTACCACAGTTGTAGCACTTGCACTATTGCATCACTCCGATCTCCATGGGCGTGTCATCGCTCTCGGCCCGCTTGCCGTAACCACTACCAAAAGAGTTGTGGCCGTTAGCAGGAGCCTGTTTCACGCACGAGTCATACAGTTCAGCTGCTGTAATCATGGCCGACAGGTCGTTGTTGAGGTCGTGCATCACCGTCACAGCGCGGGCGTCGTTCTTGAGGCTATTACTGTAGTGGAAGCACAATCCATGGGAGTCAAAGCCACAATTGGCGACAATCTCACAAACCCTGCGGGTGTAGTTGGCGACGCTGCCAGTTTGCCGAAGCCGACGCAACGTGGCATGCATGTTGTTCCTCACGTCACCCACGCTGAAGCACTTGATGAAGGACTCCGTGAACTCTTTCCACGAGGTCGACCATTTCAGGTTAGGGTTGCCACTGCTGTAGGTTGGAGCCGATGAGGTTGAGATTCCGTTCGTGGCCGCAATGCCGGAAACCATTGCTGCTCCACTACCTCGTGGGTTGGAGCGCATTACATCGGCCCACCAATCCAACGATGTCCCTCTCAACAGGGTGACGGCATAGTCGCGTTGCGCCTCGTACCTTGAGACATCCATGCCGATGGTGGTAAAGTACAATTCCAGTCCGAGTATCCAAGCGTGCGGAGCTGGCCCATCCTTCTTCGATAGGTCGAACGGCTCCGGCTTGGACGGGCTCGGGACGCCCACCGCAAGTACGTTTGCAGGGGCAACTGCCACTGGTGTTGTCATTGGACTCTTTGCGAGCTCTTGATTGAGGTATGCATTTCTTTCTCCAACTGGTCCATCTTGGCTTGCATGTCGGCGAGCAACTTCTGCAACACTTCGGCTGCTGTTACTTTGCCTTGCGCATCAAACCCTGCGACCAATGAGTACCTGCCGGATGAAGTCATCTCTCCATCCGATACAACTTCTTCCTAAACGGGTCCTCCGGTTACCGCCTTGTCACCGGAGTGCGTGATTGGCCTTGGGCACAGATCCGCCAAAGAGACAAGATGCGTGCTGGTCTATGCTGACCAGGAGAGGTTGCCACGTAAATGATTCTGCCCCTGCGCCAAGGGTGGCTCTCATACCAAGTGTAAACCGGGCGTGGTATGCTAGCCTCAACCGGATGGTGTAGGCACCAACCGGTGGCAACGGCGACGGAAGGGAGGCCGGTGCACACCTTCTCGGGTTTGCGAAAGCGTAGGGTCGTCTTGGGGGAGCACGGGAACAAGTGTGGCACAGTGAGGGTAAACTGTACTTGTTCTTCAAGTGTCAACATACAAGACTATATGTACATGATGACACATCCTAGGCGACCCGAGATCGTTGAGCCATGCACAACTCCGTAAGGGCTTGGGATGAGTGTTATTACCTCATCATCAAGTATCTCATCTTCCTAACTTTCCAACGCACCAAGAATCACATCATTCCGTGAACGAACGGCCGAGATATGGCGTTTCCCTGAACCACGGCAATCTGGCGCTGACAGCACTACTAGCGGCGGTGACGGCCGTCCGAAGCGCCCTTTCTGGCAATAACACCTTGGGACACCATTCCGAAGCGCAATTGGTCCTCAATGATCATTGATTTGTTGAATATCTGGGCCCCAAGGTGTGCTTCGGCCTTGTTGGGTCTTCCGAGGGTCGAGCCTTGGTCCTTGGGGATGAATTCCCGTCACCTGTTTCCCCCTCGGCCGGTCCAACACTTGGCCGGGCGTAACTTCCTCAATTCTTGATGGATCGACCCCATTTTTGGGTCGATCTTGCACGGTTTTTCTTAAAGATTCCAAATCCACGGTCATATGACACATTCAAGGAGGCCTCAAGCCGTGATCAGTGCCGTTGGCATTGTCCGGCTTACACGTTTGGTCTTTGACACTAGAGTCAAGAAAAGCATGCGACGCTCTGTCGCAAATGCTCGCTTTGAGAAATTGTGCTGAGATTCGGGGGGTTGTGAGAATATTGAGCTGTGACTTTATGAATTTATAACACAATGAAGAAGTCGATCGAACTGTATTGAAATTTCAATACAATTCGTGACAATTTTGTGGACTATTCTAGAAAGTTGTTGAAGGTGTGAAAACCCAGGGGCGAACGGCATACAAATACTTAGGTCAATGCATAGTGGGCTACGAACGTAATGAAAAGTATGCTTTGTTGCTGAAATTATGGACACGTGTACGTCTAGGACCTAACATTCTCCCCCCTTTTAGCCACGACGCCTCGGTGACGTAGGTTGGTGATTCTTGGATTAGTCATCAATCAGATGATCGATGCCTTGGAGGTTGTCGTGAGGCTCAAAAACTTTTGTGTGCGATGGAGGAGTCGTACCGAGTGACCACATATTAGGTTGTCTGCCCACAACTTTAATGCCTAATAATATATTTGATTACATACTCCATGTCTCTGTCCACTCTAGAGGTCAGAGNTACAATTCGTGACAATTTTGTGGACTATTCTAGAAAGTTGTTGAAGGTGTGAAAACCCGGGGGCGAACGGCATACAAATACTTAGGTCAATGCATAGTGGGCTACGAACGTAATGAAAAGTATGCTTTGTTGCTGAAATTATGGACACGTGTACGTCTAGGACCTAACATTCTCCCCCCTTTTAGCCACGACGCCTCGGTGACGTAGGTTGGTGATTCTTGGATTAGTCATCAATCAGATGATCGATGCCTTGGAGGTTGTCGTGAGGCTCAAAAACTTTTGTGTGCGATGGAGGAGTCGTACCGAGTGACCACATATTAGGTTGTCTGCCCACAACTTTAATGCCTAATAATATATTTGATTACATACTCCATGTCTCTGTCCACTCTAGAGGTCAGAGTGTGATGTCTTTACGACGGAATCTCTCCTTGGGGTCCCTCCAGAACTTGACCTTGCTGACATGGAAGACTGGATAAATCTCCATGCTGTCGAGTAGACCAAGTCAAGCGACAACTCGGATTTGCATTCGCTCGATTTCAAACAGTCCCAACCATTGTGGTTTGAGCTTGCAAAGTTTTGCCAACGTACCTTGATGTTCACTGAGCTCAAGAGGACGCGACTACCAATGCTAAGGACTCCATTCTTGTTATGTCTGTCCACTGCTTACTTCATCACCGCCTATGTCATTGCCCAATTCTCTAGTGTTTCTTCCGAGACACTGGAGAAATCTTGACGATAGATGTTGATAGCATGGATATTGCTCTGACCCAATAATCCTACCGAAAGATGGGAAATTTGCTAAGGACTGCCTTGAACATCACTTTACTTGTTGAGGTGGAATTTGCCGAGTTTTATGCGAGTTCAGCAGTCAGAAGTTTTGCAGCACAATCAGATTCATGGGATTTGTATAAGTGCAGAGAAATTTTCAGTGTCTGATAGTTTGCTTGGTCTAGCCATCAGTTTTAGCATGCAACACTGTTGATACTTGGATCTGATTGTCATGATGCTCCATCAGTTGGCAGGAAAAATGGCTACTAAAGCACATGTTGCTATTTTTTATTATCGTACGTGTCACTCTGTGTAGCCGCACAATCTGAAACAACTGCATGTTTCCTTCTGCGGACACTATGGTCGGCATCAAGATGACGTACGGCATTTTAGCAAATGTGACCAATACCACAAGGATGACTTTATATCCTTCTAGAATGGTGGGCAAGATGTCCTTAAAAATGCCATCTTGATGTCTTCTGGCTGTTTCTTCTCCACCATCATTGTCTTGGAGAAGAACAGCTTAGATTGCTTGATTATGTGACCATGATGTAGTCCATTGGTGGACCTACTAATAGTAAGGCTGGCATGGAGGAAAACGTATTCCTCAAAGAGTTACACGCTTCTTGTTCATTGTCTCCAACTCCACTTGGTGGTTTTACGAGTGATATTACACAGAGGCGCTAACACTCAAGCAAAGTCCTTTCTATTAGAAAACTGGCCTCCAGGTGGAGGCAATTCGAACGTGCCTCGACGGGTCTACACTTGGTTCATGGCGACTTTTCTGGCAGTCTTTGTGGTGCATCATCGCTTTGATGTGATCCCTCTGAATCTCCAAGCTCCGGTGAATCATCAACCAGACAGCTCCTCGAGGATCTCTACCGCTCCGGTAAAACATCGCCCGAATGGCCGGAGCGTCTAGTAGATTTTCCATTGACGCCCGATGGGCATTGCGTAGGGAGTGCGCCCCTTGGTACCCTTGGTGCCTCATGTGCTGGATCCTTCCGGTGGATATCCTGATCAGCTTGATTGTCATCGAATTCCTCCATGTTGTCTACCACTGCTGGTGCATGTTCGCGCTCTGATGTCGCATCCTCAACTTTGGCGTTTGGCGACTCCTTCTCTTAGTCAAGGAGCTAGAAACACTCCCTGTCTTTGGAGAGTCCACCATACCTACGTCTTTGCTGCTGATGTAACTCTACTGCTCATCAAACTCAACATCTCGGCTACGTATTACCTCCTCTTTGCGCATGTTGTAGAGCCAGTATGCCTTATGTGTGCTCTCATAGCCAAGGAAGAGATATGACTTTGCCCACGGCTCTAGGTTGCTATCGCGCCGTTACGTAGCCTGTACCATCACGTGTGCCTTGTACCCAAACACTTTCAGGTGTGCCACACTTGGCTTGCACCCGCTCCAAGCCTCCTGCAACGTCTTCCAGCCGCTCTTCACCTTCAGCACCACTGTAGGAGTGAGGTTGATGGTGTTGCTCTCCCTACGCACAGCTTTCGCCAAGAAGCTTGGCGGCAATTCCGCATCCACCAACATGATCTGTACCATGTTCGGTAGTGTCTGGCTTGCCCGTTGTGCCACGCCATTTGACTGAGATGAATACAGCATAGTTTGTTCCCATTTTATGCCTTGTTGCTTCATCCATCCGCTACGGGACACGTACTCTCCGCCGTTGTCACTCTGACCTTCCAATCAGTCTCCCTCTCCACCACGGCGACATACTCCTTCAGTCGGTGTGTGGTCTACCCGTCACTTTTATCATGCAATGATGCTAATATTTGGATCTGATTGTCATGATGCCCCATCAGTTTGTATAAAAAATTGCTACTGAAGCACTTGTTGCTATTATTGATGATCCTACGTGGAATTTTGTGTAGCCACACAATATGAAACAACTGCATGTTTCCTTGTGCAAAGACTATTGTCGGCATCAAGATGAAGTACGGCATTTTAGCAAATGTGACCACTACCACAAGGATGAATTCATATCCTTCTGGAATGGCAGGCAATATGTCCTTAAATGCCATGTTGATGTCTACCATGGCTCTTTTGAAACAGGGAGAGTTTTGAGCAATGACAAAGGCCTCATGCGAAGAGACTTGGATAGCTGACCGGTGTCGCACGATTTTCACAAAGCTGCCACATTGGTCTGCACCTGGTCCCAAAAAAAGTACTTCTCCAGCTTCTTGAGCATCTTGTCCTCACCAAACTGTCCACCTGGACCGGTGACATGGCACTCCTCTAGTTGCATCCGTTCCTCAGTGGCGAGTGAGTGACCCTCGCAAGTAGCGGGCATCATACCAAAACGATAGAGAGGCCGTTAGTCGGCCATCAATCTTGGTGGCCAACTTAGAGCATCTGTTATATTTGTTTTTCCAAGTCGGTCTTTGATGTCATTGTCAAAGTTGGACTCAAAGAACTCCATCCATCGAGTTTTTCAACAGTCTAGATTTGGCCACTTCTGGGCATAATTGAATACATGGTCGGTACAGACCGATGTATCAATGGTAATCTAGAGATTGCCGAGATATCTTGAATGCATACAAGACTTGCAACATGTGAATCTGGTGCACCTTGTAGTTCAGTTCCGGCCTGTGTATGTTTGGCGACATGTACGCGGCTGGTTTCTCTCCACCATCATTGTATTGGAGAAGAGCGGCTTGGATTGCTTGATTTTGTGACCATGATGTAGCCATTTGTGGACCCACCAATCATAAGGCTGGCACAGAGGAAAAAGTATTCATCAAACAGTTACATGCTTCTTGTTCACTGTCTCTGACTCCACTTCATGGTTTTATGAGTGATATTGCAGAGAGTTGCTGACACTTGAGCATTGTCCTTTCCAAATTGACGGATACTGTCCAGAATTCCAAAAAAAAAACATGGGCATCGTGATTCGGCGTCGACGCCAGCCAATCAGCCAACACTTTCACTTTCTTCAGGTCCATGGTGATTTTTTTGTCGTCAATGATGTGGTCAAATTAACAATTTGACAGTTTTCTGTAGAGTCTCTTTCTCTCTGAAATTTGAGAACTTCTTAAAGATTTCCATTGTGCTACTCTGGCATGGGGTTTTCCACTAGGATGTCATCGAGATGTACGATAGAAACTTCATGAAGGTACTATCAAAACATGTTGTTCTTTCATGTTGTTCTTTGCTGTCATAAATGTTGCGAGAGTAATTGTGAATCCAAACGGCATAATTCCAAACTGAAAGTGCCCATAACTGGTGCGGCATGGTCTCTGCTTGATGCCCTCATTAGATACACGAGTATGATGGTAGCCGTTGCATAGCTCAATTTTGGTGGAAAATCTCACCCCACGGAGTTTGCCGGAAATGTCATTTGCTCATGGAAGAGGGCACCGGTTCTTGATTGTGATTTTGGTTGAAGCCTGGTAATCCACGCACATCTACATCTTGCTGCTTTTATTTTTCACAAAAAGGCATAGGTGTGGTGTAAGGTTATGTGAACGGCCTCATATACCCCTAACCGCGCATGTCTTCCATTGGCCTTTTGAGTTTCTTCAGCTCATGGTCACTCATTTGATAGGTGTCCTTGATCTTCAGTCTAGTGCCCGGCTTCATGTCTATGTTGTGATCTACGTTGCATTGCTGAGGTAATCATCAAGGTAATTCTTCAGGGAAAATCCCTTCAAACTCCTCCACAAGGGTTGCAAACTCCTTTGCAACGTAACCGGAATGGTTACGAACTTGGCATAAGTTGAGGCCAATGAGGTCGGCATTTTTGCATCTGCTGCTACAATCTCCTTTATTTCCCCTTACTCCATGTGGATGAGCATGATTTGCACTCCACATCAAAGCTATTGCTTGGCCACGTCCAATAATATCGGCTACATGTATTGTTTTGGGACTGTTATAACCTTCTCTATCGCTTCCTCCTCTATTGCTTCCCATATCTGTTGCTAC
>SZWC01003689.1:0-24265 GCA_023375785.1 Penium margaritaceum | reverse complement strand
ATGTTGTTCTTTGCTGTCATAAATGTTGCGAGAGTAATTGTGAATCCAAACGGCATAATTCCAAACTGAAAGTGCCCATAACTGGTGCGGCATGGTCTCTGCTTGATGCCCTCATTAGATACACGAGTATGATGGTAGCCGTTGCATAGCTCAATTTTGGTGGAAAATCTCACCCCACGGAGTTTGCCGGAAATGTCATTTGCTCATGGAAGAGGGCACCGGTTCTTGATTGTGATTTTGGTTGAAGCCTGGTAATCCACGCACATCTACATCTTGCTGCTTTTATTTTTCACAAAAAGGCATAGGTGTGGTGTAAGGTTATGTGAACGGCCTCATATACCCCTAACCGCGCATGTCTTCCATTGGCCTTTTGAGTTTCTTCAGCTCATGGTCACTCATTTGATAGGTGTCCTTGATCTTCAGTCTAGTGCCCGGCTTCATGTCTATGTTGTGATCTACGTTGCATTGCTGAGGTAATCATCAAGGTAATTCTTCAGGGAAAATCCCTTCAAACTCCTCCACAAGGGTTGCAAACTCCTTTGCAACGTAACCGGAATGGTTACGAACTTGGCATAAGTTGAGGCCAATGAGGTCGGCATTTTTGCATCTGCTGCTACAATCTCCTTTATTTCCCCTTACTCCATGTGGATGAGCATGATTTGCACTCCACATCAAAGCTATTGCTTGGCCACGTCCAATAATATCGGCTACATGTATTGTTTTGGGACTGTTATAACCTTCTCTATCGCTTCCTCCTCTATTGCTTCCCATATCTGTTGCTACGTCATGGGTCGCTCAATCAGAGGTAAGTGTTGTTTCTTGTCATTAATACTGGCTTGGAATTCTCTACTACTCAATTCTATCTGCGAGTTGTATCTTACAAGAGGATAATTCTATTGTTACTCATCGGACAAGGCTTTGAGTCCCTTATGTTGTGTAGAAGAAGATAGGTAGTTGTTACAGTGAAGACAAAGGACGAGAGTCTGGTGACCCGAATGGATTTGATGAGGCTGATGTGGCTGTTGTGGCAGCTGCACAGGCAACTGCCACTGATCTTCTAGAGATCTATGTGGCGACATTGATGACAACTGTTGCGAGTGGTCCAAAGATAGAGGCTACATGGGTGAACTCCTCCTCAGCACGTCCGCCAGTATAGGCGTCGAATGCACGTTCGACTCTAGTTGTGGCTGTAAATATTCCTACAGCAGCTACTCTTGCTTCAAGCACGGCACAACAAAAAAAAAACCTTCATTGTTGCTAAGATTCTCGCAAATGAAGGATTTTTACATGCATGACCCAATAGGACATCAAGGGGAGGCTACCGTGTTGCCTATTACTGATACGACTATGCCTGTTGTGGTTGTGATTGGTATGGTTGGGATTACAAATGAGAATAATTGTGTAGATATGTGCTACCTAGTGGAGACGTAGCAGGGTTAGAGGGAGCATGATGCTCCGCTCATACAGTTGGCTGTCGGGATGTCTTTGAAGCCTTCAACTGTAGTGGCGTAGGCCGTGTACACTTGGTGGTCGATCTTCTCCTGTTTCCACTCGTCCGCCATGGCGGCCTCATCGGAATCATACTCTCTTGGCATGTGTATATGATGATGGTACCATTACTCGCGTTCCTCGTCCTGTTGCTACTCCACCCCCACCGTACCACATAAGCCTCCTTGATGGCGGCCTCCTCCTCATCTGATGGAGAGAAGATGGACATTGACCCTGGTGGCGAGGCCAGGATGGCAGTGACGATAGAGGCATCACCGCTAAGAAGAGCCTACAAAGGCAATTAGCAGGATGGATTCGTGGGTCCTGGCTGAGATCGTCGATGAAAAAAAGTCAGACACCACACGAGCGGCCTAAAGAGTCCAGCTGTAGGTGAACCGATGACTGCAGAAACCGTGAGGAAGAGAGGTGCGGCTATGATTGCTGGCTACGGTTACGGCCGTGGCTGTAGTCAAACCACAGGTAGAAACAAGTCCAGCAATGCCAATCACTCAACCATTGCACCAAATGTTATTAAAGTTGTCATTGTTGCACCCGTGGCTACTAAACCTGTCACCACAGTCAGATCACAACAATAGATGTGTGCACCAACATATGTGAGCAGGAGCATTTTTGCACAAAACTAGATGTGCGCAGCAGCAAATGCACAGATTAGCTTATGTGCGTATAGTGGCAACCGCAACACGGCGACAAGATACCAAGTGGCGTTTGTGATGGTGACCATGACGACAGCGACAACCGCACCTGCTGTGACTTCAATTGCAAGTGCCGCAGAGATCAAGCGACGTCTAATGTTGCTGCCGCTGATAATTGTTTGAGGGTGACCATTGAATCTGCACCAATGGTCGTCGGCAAGATGGGACAGCACGAAGGGGATGGACGGCCAAAGAGAGGCTAAGGGCCTAGAACAATGGAGGCAAAGGAGCTTGCTGGCGGGAGTTGACCTCCCTTCATCACTCTCGGCTCCAACAACTATGTGGTGGTGGCAAGAAAGGCGGAAGGGCTGAAGGGCCAGTGTGCAACCGAGTGTTGCTAAAGGATGTAGCGCTGAGAAAGTGTAGCCTCGAGGGGAGCTAGGATGTGGAACGCAGACCATGGCATGCTTGTGGCCAAGAGTGGCAGCGAGCAAGGTCCCTAGCATCAACGCCTGACCACAAGAGATGCGGCAAGAGGATGACTAGCTCTTCCCTCATGATGCTCTAATACCAATACTTAGTAGAATTGTGTAAGAAAGATAGAATGAGAGAGGGAGATAGTGGGAGACAGAGAGAGACGGCATGGTCTCTAAAAGATATCCGTTTCGATTAGAAATGCGAGACACGAATAGTGAGTGGTTGGGTGGAGAGAGGCCTTACCACACCAAGCGATCCCCTCTTTGTGCATCATGCACGAGGTGTGGTTGCCCCC
Source organism: Penium margaritaceum (assembly GCA_023375785.1). Taxonomy (NCBI): domain Eukaryota; kingdom Viridiplantae; phylum Streptophyta; class Zygnematophyceae; order Desmidiales; family Peniaceae; genus Penium; species Penium margaritaceum. Next base: position 21,352 of record SZWC01003689.1, on the reverse strand, counting down.
ACCACTGGGGTCGAGCCACATGTCTTCGGAATCAATAAATGAGCGGTTACCGAAAACAAAAACCTGGCAGGATGACCCAAGCATAATCAGCATCCCGAAACTAACCTTAAGCAACCACAAAACCAACCATGCAAGCAAGAAATTTACATCATTATGAAACGTACGTGGGCATGCCTCCAAAGTGATTCCATATCGGAGACTTTCACAAAATCGTTGGCTGGCCCGTTGGGACAGGCCCAATGCTATCGAAGGGGCAAAGTCAACAAGAGTCGAGCCGACGAGAACTCCTCATAACTGGAGTGTGCCAATACTTCTGAGCACCACTTGGTTTTGCAACATCCATGTTGATTAACCCTCCTATAGGGTTATGTTCTTGTAGAGAATTCTGGACAGTAATCAGCGTATTGGTAGGTCAGCACTTGAACACCAACATCGACATGGTTAACAAGGGTAGAAGTCGCGGCAAGGGAGGAGGGAGTGTCACCGTAGTGACTCGAACTTTCACTCAAATTCTCACTTGGAATTTAGTGGTACTAGATTTCACCCAAAAACAGAGCGTCTTCAATTTTGGGCATGGTCTCCCATCCCCCTTCACAAAATAACGTGAAGAATTGACTTTCATCCATCGTTTATGTCCTTGGTGGTGTACATCACCTCGTCCCACCTTTTTTGTCCAACAAGAGAGGCTCACGTGGCCAAAAGTGAACGTCTGCAAGAAAATATTGTGCTGCTGCTGAGTTGGTTATAATAAAGCAACCAAACCTTGCATCTCTTTAGGCGTGGGGACCACTTTCTTGGTACTGAACAAGTCCCAGCTTAATAGCTGGGATTTTAAGTATGCATTAAACCAAAACACAACATGCAGAGTACCTTTGTCCAGCTCGAATTTGGAAGGTGTTCCTCCCATAAGGTGGAAAGTTATTTAGGGCACACATGGGCGAATAAAAATAATTATTTTGAGCAAAAGTCCAAGTCAGTACAGTAAATCTAAGAAGGTCCATGAGTCCATAAACTTAGGAAATTGGAATTTCTGTCATAATTTAAGTAGCCCACCGCACTTAAACGTTGAGATTTTCACGCCGCTTGGGCGAGGACACTCATACCAGTTGCCCCGATCTCTTGTGTTGGGTTTTCAACAAGTTTCACCACTTTGTATAACGTTTGATAGAAATTTCAGGAATTAATTCGATTTTTTGATAGTTTTTGGTTGAAATTTCAATGATGCCAAACTGTTAAGAAGACGCAACTCGATATTCTCGAAAAAGTTCGACTTCTCAGTGTCGTTTCTCGAAGCAAGCTCTCACGGACACAACCTCACACAAATCAATCTATTTTATAGAAAAAGAAAAAAATATTTATAACACTATTTTGCGTTATTCTACGTATGTGCTCGACATGTTAGACACTTGTCATCAAAGTACACTTACCAGCAAGCATAATTCATCCAGCCTTTCTTCTTCCTGAAATATAATTCCGCTTTAAACCTCATATTCTTGAAAAAATTACGTTTTACTCGGCGAAAAATGTGTTCAGCCTTTCTAATGAACTGTCTCATGTTAGGGGTATTCTTGCTTTTCAGTACTGAAAGCTTATCACATGTTTTTCCTCAAATAAACGAAAACTTGTAAGAGTCCCGTTCATATACGGTTGTTCTTTATTCAATGCACGCGCACTCTTTGACATCTTCGCAGAAATTCTTTTATTTCCTGATCTGAGTCAGCACTAGCCAGCATGAAATCCTGATGTGATCTGGCTCCTGCATGATTTTCTTTGTCCTTTCCGGCATTCTCACACGCCTACTCACAATCTGCCGAGCGACTTCCACGTGCTCGAGTTTCTGAGCACGAGTTGCAAGTACCAAGTCCCACATGCAGCCACCGTTGCATTTGCTTTGACTCAATCGCGCAGATCTGTGGGTTTGTAATATTTCTTTTCAGGTTTGATGCTAAAGATCGTCAATCAATATCCGAGCTGAATGATCAATCCGCGTGCTCATCATTTAGGAGGGCAGCATGTGAAACCGACTGCAGAAGATGAAATAATCTTCTAGTGCAGTTTCCCTGCGGGTGAGGCTGGTTGCGGTTGGAATCGTGGGTTGAACGCCCTCAACCCACGATTCCAACCAAATCGGATGCTACTATGGAACTTCCTCCTTCCGCTCGGTTGAGTTTAGTGGTTGGGTGGTTTTCGCGAGTTTGTTTCATTTTATTTTTACCATCATAGGCTGAACATACAATTTGCAAGCGAGGTTCGCTTCCTCATTCATTTCTCACAGCATGCATTTCTTTCACGATCTGGCAGGGACGGCCAGCTTCCCATCGCAGGTTGGAAAAGGCGAGTACGGGTGGATATGGGTGGAACCATAGACTTCACCCACGCACGTCCGTGACCTATTCACTGGCCTAGCGCTGTGTAGGGGGTGGAGGACACAGAGTGTCCTGAATTTCGTGGGTGGATGGACTGGGTGTTATGTCGCCCACCCATTCCCACCTGCGGCCAATTCCGCAGTTCGACCGACAGCTCGCTTCGGTCGGCGAAGTTGGTTGGACTGCCTGTGCAGAGCATGGCCGCTCTTGGGCCATGCACTATGCAAGGGAAGTGGCATGGGTATGTCTCCCAACTCGATCGGGCCGCGATGGAACGGATCGGACGACAAATAGGATCCTGTCCACCGAGCCAAATGTTTGGATGTGCGCATGTCTCATGTAGACACAGCTTCGACATTGGCAACCGCCATGATTTTGGAGAAAATGCTGACGAAAATCGTTAAAAATCGATGTTTCGACCATCCAAACCAACCAAGCAGCCGCGAGTTGGGGAATTCAGCCCAACCCTCCATTTCATTAGAGGCTCGTGAATGATGCCGTGATTCAAAATTCTGGACTCGAAGCGTGATGGGCGGTACTGTGCGACGCCGGTGCCGACAAGGAAAGTCAAGGAGACTAGACATCTGACACCTGTTTGGTTGAAGGGCAAATATATCCGAGCTGCTGTCTATGTGCCGCGCACCTAAGCTGACTTGGCGAGCGAAGATCATGACGAACAGAGACCTGTTTCAACATAGCATATATAAGCAATGAGGAGGAAACAATCTGGTATCTCGTATGTGCCGCGTTCTAACCGCATGTATATCGACGACTGTTTCTCTTGTAGCTGTCTATCCTATAAGCCGAAATGTTGGCAGATTCAGGTGAATAGCGAATCGAAAAGCAGAACTTCGTGGCTGCATAGGCTTAAGGATCCTTCACTCCAACTTTGCATCGTTTCACTACAGACGAAAAACAGCATCGGAAAAGAAAGAAGAAAGCAATAACAATCGAAGCCGAATCGAGGTATATACTAATAACATCCGCGAGAAGACGACGGACAAGATATACCGAAAATGAACGTAAGCAAATGACGAACGTCCGAACGCCTCCATCGGTGATCCCATCGGTGTCACGCGGACGCATGGTTTGAGTCTCTTTTGGTTTTCGACTATTTGCCTAAATGGTAAGGTAACGTGATTCTCTTTACTGTCGTGATAGTGATTCGCAAGTGTTAGATGGGCATCAGAAAAAACGGTGCCTTGACTAGAGGCCTCTACGCTTCTCCAGGATGTTTTTAAGCAGGGTGCTATTCGTTTGGAAATATTTTCGAAGATCCTTCAAAAACTAGCGGCAGCTACTTGTCGTCCTCTATATTGGGCACAAAGTGTAGGTCAAAACGAAAAAATAGCACGCCCACTTACTTAACCTGAAGCGCTACGCCATCTACCAGCAAATTTTTGGTTTTCCATATCTCGGGCGTTGACCGACGGCATTCTTGCCTCATAACAGTAAAAACCTTCAAAGAAAACAACATTCGACGAACCCCCCTTGTAACATTCAGGAGTTGTGGGGATTAGTAAGGTTCGGGCACCTCCCAGGCCCCATGGTTGCGTGGCCCGGGAGGTTCCCTTTCAACGAAGGGGGAGTTTAGTCTCCCAACCTTTTTCGTACGTGCAAAGAAAGTTTTGGTTGAAGTCGAAAAAGACCGGATATCCGGCGCAAATACTGGAAGTCAAAGATCGATGGGCCATCTTACCAAGTCGGCTATGGCGTCGCGCACAAGCGCCCAGCTCAAAATCAGATTTTGCCATAATCGACAGCGGTCCGAAGGATGCCTTCCTGCTATAGACATAATCAAGCGCACGGCGGCTCCTCCTCTCAAACATGGCAAAAAAGGACGTCGACTGAGAAAGGATCGCGTGAGATAACAGTATTGACGTGAGTAAACCGTAAAACAAATGGCGATTCCTTAAAGCCATCATCACAGTCAAGAGATTAAAAAATATTCATCAAATGTACAAAGTTCACCTTCAAGCATTCTCTAGTACATGGTGTGATATCACGCTTTTATAAAAAATAAGGAATACAATAAAGAGAAGAAGGATATCGCGTTCGTGAGGACGAACAGGAGTGGTGCCAAGTTAGAGATCGGTCACGAGGAACACTAAGTTTTTCGGCATCACGCACAAAAAAACATGGCATCGCTCATGAATTTGCTAGACATATCCTCGCAGCCTAGGTGCTTGCTTTGGCAGCGATTTCAGGTCAGCGACAGCTCACCTAAATGCAATTGCATCAGATCACTCGAGCGCATGATGGATCGAGCAAGGACTGCACTTGATCGCGCACTCACAAAGGAGAACGACAGCAAGGTAAATGTAAAAAATGTTCTGGAAAGTTAAAGGTCAATTGCGCATTGCCCTTATGCGCTTATGATTGGAAGTCGCCAATACAACATCTCGGATTTTTCACTCTAATAATCTTGAAATTGTAAGATACATTTATAAATTCACCACTAGTTCTCAAATTGGGATTTTGTAACAGTATCAAATGTGTAGTCCTCAATTTTTGCTAATTTATGAGATAATACATATATTTTGATATGTGAATAATGGTTTAAAAAAAGTAGTTTATTTCCAGATAGATGAGAATATATGTGGATATATGTTTATGGATAAAACACATCAAAAGAAATGTTTAACCATATACTATGGATGAAAATTTAAATATACCCTTCATGTATTTGTATACTTACATTGATGTTTATATTAATATCTATATTTCCATCTATATCTACGTATATATGTACGTGTCCTTTTATGATATCAATAGTTGCCATTCATCCATGTCCTTTAAGCTATGAAGGATAAATGTAAATTTTGATCCACAACATATATTTGGACGTTTCTTAAGATGTCTTTTTCCATAAATATACGTTTATATTCACATATATGCACATATATTTTCATGTATTTGGACATAAACCACTTTTCTGAAAACTATGTTTGATACATCAAAAAATATATATGATCTCATAGAAAAAAAAACGAGGATTACATTCTTGATAATGTGAGGGAATCTCAATTCGAGAATTAGGAGAAAATTGAATAATTATCTTACAATTTCAAGATTATTAGAGTGAAAAATCCGACACATTATATTTGGGACTTCTAGTCCCCCAATTATGGCAATACGGGACTGACCATAAACATTTCGGAACATTTTTGACATTAACCTCATTTTCGTTCTCCTTTGTGAGTGCGCGATCAAGTCTTGTCCTCCCTCAATCCATCCCGTGCTTGAGTGATCTGAGTCAGTTGCATTTAAATGAGCATTCGCTGACTTGAAATTGCTACCAAAACAAGCACCTTGGTTGTGCAGCTGTTTGTAGCAAAGTTTTGAGCGATGCCATGGTTTTTGGTGTGCGACACCAAAAAACACGGCATCACTGGTGACTGATCTCAAACTAGGCACCGCTCTTGTTCCTCCATAGGAACGCGACATCATTCTTGTTAACTGTTGTGAATATATTGTGGATTTTAAAGGTCTTTTTAGCATGTTTAAACAGAAAGTATGAGATATGATCTGAAATGTGATTATCTACCTTCATTAATTTAAACAATAAGCAATATATTTTTGTATAATGATGATTCTTAAGAATTTTTGATGATGAGGATTTTATCAATTTGTTTAACCCATAACATGTATCCTTAAGATCTTCGTTTGAGATCTCAGTCGTGCCTTTTGGGTTTAGATTTATATAGGAATATATATCTCTATTTTGTGAGGAAAAAAATTATTTACACTACATGAATATGTATTGAAAAATGTTTAAAGTATCTTTAAAACTAGGTGGTTAAAATTTGAATTGCTGTGATGCCTTGAGATTAAAGTACATGGAAGGGAAGTCATAAAATAGTTGTTTGGAACATTGTTTCTACTAGAAAAACAAAATAAAATCCTCATCATTGCTTTGGTTAACTAGATCTCTCAATATATGATAAGCATTGAAACATTAAGATTTACTTATAGAATATTTTTATTTATTATATTCTTATGAAAGAGTACGTTTTCGAAAAATAATTTTTCTTATGAACTAAACATTTGGAAGTTATATGCTACCCATTGTGTACAAAATCTTTGAGTATTGATTTAGGAAAAATCTCATACATCCTTGGTTTACGATCTTACTTGTGCATCTCCACGTGGTTTATTCTTTCAATCATAAACTAATTCTGACCTCCAAAACCAATTGCTGAAATTGTTTTATAATAGTTCTAATACTTAGAATACATTACCTTGTATAATTTACGACTTATAAAACCTATGAAGAAATGTTTCAAATAAATCTCTAAATACAAAAACTGCATGAAATTTTAATCTTCATTATATATATATCTATCATGTTATTCATATTTTCATCTTTCTTATGTATTTGATATTTTAATGCATGAATATAATTTTAAAATGATTTACTCAATTTATAAACAATTAAGGGTGACCAATCAAAGTTCAATTAAAATCACCTTTCTACGTTTCTTGATGCCCATAAGGCCTTTATTTGTCGAAGTAAAGTATAATTTGGTTCGTATGGATTGATTCTACTTTCTAGTCGATTAGAAAATGTCTAAAGGTTTCTTTACCATTTATGTACATCTTTTGGTCTTTGGATAGTGAGAATGGCTTAAGGATATCGCGAAGTCTTTAAGGGGAGACCTTTGTTAATACTTCTTGCTCGCGTGATCCCAGTCTCGTCGGCTGCATTCATGGCCACATTTGAAAGAAGGAGCTTATGTGCGCTCGTTTATGGCTCTAACAATAGTGCTGGCTTCAGACCACTATGGATATTGGCCAAATCTGATGCCAAGCGACACTTTGTGGCTAGTATGGATGACGACACTGAGTCGCAGCCAGTTTCGAAGGGTCTTAAAAAAATGGCCAAATAAGAAAATGACCTTTGAGCAGCGCACAAAAGTGACTGAAGGTGGGCGTGACTTCCCGTTCAAAGGAAGGGTCGAAGGAGGAACCTCGCATAAAATTACCCTCGTTTGAAACAATTTTTGACCTTTTGATATTATTCATCTTTATGGGGGCATAATAACCCTGTGCAGAGTGACCATATACCCCTCAGTTTAAAGAATAATCTTGATTCCCTCCACCTCATAACATTACTCCTCATTTGCCCCTATTGCGAAACAAGAAGCCCAATTTGCCCTCGCCTCACAAAGATAAACGTGATTTGCCCCTTGCACATGGGCGCAAGTTTCCAGATCTAAACGATTAACGGTAAACCCCTATCGTTTGTCGAAAGAAAACATGTTGACGCCGCATGGATGGAACATCTACAAGTTGATGTCATCATTTTTGGCTAAAAATTCACAAAACAATGCATAAAGCAATTTTGATTTTTAGAAAATGATTTGCCAAGAGTTTGCATGGGGGTTCAAAAACTCCCCATGCGTTGAATGGCAACCTACTAGGCCAAGCAAACACAGGGCCCAGCGGGTGCCCACGCAAAATAAAATCTAAAGACTCTGGTGTAATAAGGAGGTTGGTTTTTGTATGGTTTGTGTGTAATTTAACTTCCCATTTTTCAAGCACTCGGGATTCGTGTTGACGGGCGCAGGTAAAAAACAACGGCGCTTGAAGACCTCCCCTCGCTCCCCCAGGCCTCTTGCCACCCACTCAATTACAGCTTTCAATTTGGAGGGCCTTGATCGCCAGGCGGGTGGGTGGGTTAGTGGGATACAAATTGCGGACGGCTGAAGTGCAAAACGTTTTTAAAAGGAAACCCCTTACTACTTTGTGTATTTAGAATATGTAGATTAATCCTAGATTGGTCTCATAATTTTTTGTTTCTTTGTGCCACGCATGTTAAGTCTGGGCTTGCCATAGGCTAGCTTGCACTTTGGGTGTGCCTCGTACTTGTGTGGTTTTTCTCCACACCGAGTATGCTTGGTGCACAAGAATATGTGTCACATGATGAGCATTCAATTTCTGGTAGCTAATTTGTGGGCACTATTTGTGTTCCAAAACATTCTGCACATAGAGTTTTATGAATTTTCTAAACATGCAATGGTTATTATGGAAATGATGTTGATTTTCGCACCACTTTTGAAATAGATGGTTTGTTTTGTTCAAAGAAATACTATGTTGCGCAGCATTCTTGTGGTATTGTTGTTTATTAGGTCCTTGCAATGAATTCACTTGATAGTGGTTGAGACAAGTTGTTCAAATACTCTCACTTTCAATTTTAAATATCTATTTACTTTTCCTTCATCATATTTGTTTTTTCTAAGTCCCTCTCCCTCAATTTCTCTTCATAGCCCTTGAGAGCATCTGCCAATCAGAATGTTTAGGAGCCCCAACACCCCATTTGTCACAGTCCCCTATACATACTTGAAAGTCCCGCTCTATAATTGTAGTTGAGTGAGCAGTAGTAAAAGAATACAAGTGCTTCAACCCTGGAGTCTCCTGCCTTAGATATCTGTCTGCTTTGGTCTTTAGGTGATGCCTCGGTCGATGATCGACCTGAGAGCAATGTGTCTTCCAGCATCGGTATGCATGTCAGCATCTCGTCTGGTTCACTTGCTTTTGCTCGGTCGCCAGTGCCAACAGGTAAACTTGTGCAAAACCTCCAGAAATATATCTCACTTACACACAACCATATTTCCAAAACATAGGTACCATGGGCACGAGAGGTACACGATTACACTCTCTCCTCACCTTGACACATGATAGATTGTAGAGTAGAGCAGGGTAGATATAGGCAAGGGTCAGGGGAGAGAGTGGCGACCTCTCCCTTAGCCCTCTTGCCTTTTGCTCCCATCTGAATGAGTTTGGACAGAAACTGTCATTTTCAAAATTCTCCACTTTTTGGTCCAATCTCATCCATCGTATCTTCATGAAGGTTACGACAATTTGTGTTGGATGTTAGTGAACGATTTTGTATCCCCCTTAGTTTTCGGAGCATTTCAATCAGTGGGTTTGTTCAAAGACTAAGGGGTAGGTGGGTAGACAGTAGCATATTTTGAGATTTGTGAGGAAGAGCTATGGGACCGGTGCCTTTTCTCTCATCCTTTCATCGTAGGTCAGGAACATAGACCATGGTTTACACAGTGCCACCACTGTCCCACTCTTCTCTCTTGGTAAAGCAGTCAATCACTCGAGTCAACGAGTCAATTAGCATAGTCCATGTGTGTGCGATTGGTCACTTGTTTGTGCACTGCCTTTTTTTAGTAGGGATTGAGCCACATTAGTCACGGATGAGTCCCATGCGATCGCACAATTCCAGGCGTTCTTTCGCAACTAGTGACTTGGTGAGAATGTCTTCTTCTTTTCATTTAGTGTTGACATGTACATGATTTTTTAATGCATGAATATAATTTTTAAATAATTTACTAAATTTATAAACAATTAAGGGTGACCAATCAAAGTTCAATTTAAATCACCTTCTACGTTTCTTGATGCCCAGAAGACCTTTATTTGTCAAAGTGAAGTATAATTTGGTTTGTATGGTTTGATTCTACTTTCTAGTCGATTAGGAAATGTCTAAAGGTGACTTCTTTACCATTTATGTACATATTTGGGTCCTTGGATAGTGAGAATGGCTTAAGGATATTGCGAAGTCTTTAAGGGGTGACCTTTTTAATACTTCTTGCTCGCGTGATCCCAGTCCTGTCGGCCGCATTCATGGCCACATTTGAAAGAAGGAGCTTGCGTGCTCTCGTTTATGGCTCTAACAGTAGTGCTGGCTTCATACCACTATGGATTATGGACAAATCTGATAACAAGCGACACTTTGTGGCTAGTATGGATGATGACAGTGAGTAGCGGCCAGTTTTTGAAGGGTCTTCAAAAAATGGCCAAACAAGAAAATGACCTTTGAGTAGCGCACACAAGCGACGGAAGGCGGGCGTGACTTCCCGTTCAAAGGAAGGGTCGAAGGCGGAACCTCGCATAAAATTACCCTTGGTTGAAACAATTTTTGACCTTTTGATATTGTTCATCTTTATGGGGGCATAATCACCCTGTGCGGAGTGACCATATACCCCTCNGATTCCCTCCACCTTGTAACAATACTCCTCATTCGCCCCTATTACAAAACAAGAAGCCCAATCTGCCCTTGCCTCACAAAGATAAGCGTGATTTGCCCCTTCCACATGGGCGCAAGTTTTCCAGATCTAAACGATTAACGGTAAACCCCTATCGTTTGTCAAAAGACAACATGTTGACGCCGCATGGATGGAACATCTACATGTTGACGTCATAATTTCTGGCTAAAAATTCACAAAATAATTTATAAAGCAATTTTTGAGTTTTAGAAAATGATTTGCCAAGAGTTTGCATGGGGGTTCAAAAACTCCCCATGCGTTGAATGGCAACCTACTAGGCCAAGCAAACATAGGGCCCAGCGGGTGCCCACGCAAAATAAAATCTAAAAACTCTGTGTGTAAGAAGGAGGTTGGTTTTTGTATGGTTTGTGTGTAATTTAACTTCCCATTATTCAAGAACTCGGGATTCGTGCTGACGGGAACAGGTAAAAATCAACGGCGCTTGAAGACCTTCCCTCGCTCCCCCAGGCCTCTTGCCACCCACTCAATTACAGCTTTCAATTTGGAGGGCCTTGATCGCCAGGCGGGTGGGTGGGTTAGTGGGATACAAATTGCGGAAGGCTGAAGTGCAAAAAGTTTTTGAAAGAAAACCCCTTACTACTTTGTGNATTTAGAATATGTAGATTAATCCTAGATTGGTCTCACATTGTTTTGTTTCTTTGTGCCACGCATGTTAAGTCTGGGCTTGCCATAGGCTAGCTTGCACTTTGGGTGTGCCTCGTACTTGTGTGGTTTTTCTCCACACCGAGTATGCTTGGTGCACAAGAATATGTGTCACATGATGAGCATTCAATTTCTGGTAGCTAATTTGTGGGCACTATTTGTGTTCCAAAAGATTCTGCACATAGAGTTTTATGAATTTTCTAAACATGCAATGGTTACTATGGAAATGATGTTGTTTTTTGCGCCAGTTTTGAAATAGATGGTTTGTTTTGTTCAAAGAAATACTAAGTTGCACAGCATTCTTGTGGTATTGTTGTTTATTAGGTCCTTGCAATGAATTCACTTGATAGTGGTTGAGACAAGTTGTTCAAATACTCTCACTTTCAATTTTGAATATCTATTTACTTTTCCTTCATCATATTTGTTTTTCTAAGTCCCTCTCCCTCAATTTCTCTTCATAGCCCTTGAGAGCATCTGCCAATCAGAATGTTTAGGAGCCCCAACACCCCATTTGTCACAGTCCCCTATACATACTTGAAAGTACCGCTCTATAATTGTAGTTGAGTGAGCAGTAGTAAAAGAATACAAGTGCTTGAACCCTGGAGTCTCCTGCCTTAGATATCTGTCTGCTTTGGTCTTTAGGTGATGCCTCGGTCGATAATCGACCTGAGAGCAATGTGTCTTCAAGCATCAGTATGCATGTCAGCATCTCGTCTGGTTCACTTGCCTTTGCTCGGTCGCCTGTGCCAACAGGTAAACTTGTGCAAAACCTCCAGAAATATATCTCACTTACCCACAACCATGTTTCCAAAACATAGGTACCATGGGCACGAGAGGTACATGATTACACTCTCTCCTCACCTTGACACATGATAGACAGTAGAGTAGAGCAGGGTAGATATAGGCAAGGGTCAGGGGAGAGAGTGGCAACCTCTCCCTTAGCCCTCTTGCCTTTTGCTCCCATCTGAATGAGTTTGGACAGAAACTTTCATTTTCAAAATTCTCCACTTTTTGGTCCAATCTCATCCATCGTATCTTCGTGAAGGTTACGACAATTTGTTTTGGATGTTACTGAATGATTTCGTATCCCCCTTAATTTTCGGAGCATTTCAATCAGTGGGTTTGTTCAAAGACTAAGGGGTAGGTGGGTAGGCAGTAGCATATTTTGAGATTTGTGAGGAAGAGCTGTGGGACTGGTGCCTTTTCTCTCATCCTTTCATCGTAGGTCAGGAAAATAGACCATGGTTTACACAGTACCGCCACTGTCCCACTCTTCTCTCTTGGTAAAGAAGTCAATCACTCGAGTCAACGAGTCAATTAGCATAGTCCATGTGTGTGCGATTGGTCACTTGTTTGTGCACTGCCTTTTTTTGTAGCAGGGATTGAGCCACATTAGTCACGGATGAGTCCCATGCGATCGCACAATTCCAGGTGTTCTTTCGCAACGAGTGACTTGGTGAGAATGTCTTCTTCTTGTCGTTTAGTGTTGACATGTACCATTACGCCTTCGCCTTCTGCAACTATGTCACAGACATAGTGGAATTGACGCTTCACATGCTTTGTTCTATCATGAAGCACAGAGTGTCAGTAAGCGCAATGGCGCTCTGATTTTCGCAGAAGATGTTTGTTGGTTCCAGAATCAAAACCAATTTTGGAAGCAACATATGGAGCCACACAAGTTTTTGTGTGCACTTGCTTTTGGAAACGTATTCAGACTTAGTGGAGGAAAGTTTCACAACTATTTGTTTCTTGAATCACCAAGAGGTAGGCCCGCCATTGAATTTAGAAAAATAGCCCTATGTTGACTTGCTGTTGCTTTGGTCACTAGAGAGATTAGCATCACAAAAGCCTGTGAGTAGTGGGCCTAAGGTTTTTGTTTATCAAATGGCCATGGTGGCCGTCCTACGCAGATAGGGGATGCATCCTCTTTCTACAGTCAGGTGATCGTTGATAGGAGCTTTGCACCCCTGATTGAAAATGCCCACTGCGTATGACAGGTCGGGGCAAGTTCCAAACGATGCATACACCAATGAGCCCACCATGCTGAGACAAAACTTTCTCCTCAGCAGGTGAGGCGAGCATGTCAGCTATCGGTGGCTTGGTGAGACCGTGAATGGGGACTAGTGAATTGGAAATGGCCGCTACATGCCCAAGGTAGAATTTTTGGCCATGCACTGAACATAGGAGGCCTGAGACAAGAGGACCTATGGCTGAATCATGTTGTGGTTGACCTGAATTCCAAGGTAGTATGCGAGCTGTCCCATGTCTTGCATTTCTAAAGTGAGGGCCAGCTGTTTTTTTAAGTTGGTGATGGCCTGGAGTGATGGACCAAAGATGATAAGATCGTCCACATACAGAATCACACTAAGTGTAGCAGGACCATGTCAAAAGTTGATAGAGTGGTCCTAGTGCAAGCGCTATAACTCCTGAGACAGAATGAAATCATGGATCGTGTTTTTCTACTGGCGAGGAGCTTTTTTGAGACCATAGAAGGATGTTTTAAGCGGGCAAACCAGATGTTCCCCCCCTTTTGAACGAAGTCCTCTGGCTGTGTTGTGTACACAGTCTCTTCCAAGTCGCGTGGAATTAACGTCCATCCGATGAAGATGCCAGCTGTTGGAGGTGGCAAGGGCCAGGATCACGGGGATGGAGGAATACTTGGCAACAGGTGCAAATGTGTCACTATAGTTCATTACGTGAACTTGACTGAAGTCACGAGCAAAAAGCCTAGCTTGCACTTGCATGGATCACTGTTGGCGTGAAGATTGGTTTTGAATATCCACTTGCAAGTGACCAGGGGAGTGTTGGCTCCCCTGGTCTGCTGCTTTTTGAGTTCCTCAGATTCCACTATAGCTGTATTCCAGTGAGCTCCTTCAGGTCTAGTCATGGCATCCTTGTAACTCACACGATCAACAATTTAAGTCACAAAGGCAATGTCAGGAATGTCGTCACTAAGGAGGGCGATAGACACATTGCATTGAGTAATGCGTTCTCATCAGCAAGGTGGAGCTGCAACAACTGAGACAGGTGGTAACGATTATTGTCGGAGAATTTCTGTCAAAGAAATTGCTGATGGTGCGCACAGGTGCTCTATAGGGACCACAAGTGGTAGAATGCCTTCATGCTTGACTAGGGTAGGATTGACTGTGAACTTTTGCAAATGATGCTGGATTATGGGATCATCATTAAGAGCAAAGGTCGGAGTGAGAGAAGGTGCATTGCTGAGGATGGTTCGATCCTGAAAGCTTTCATCAAAGGTAACACTCGTGTTACAAAAATCAGTTTTGGTTTCATTATCCCAGATTCTGTAGGCATTGCCGCCTTCCTCGTAGCACAGCAGATATCCTTTTCTGTTGTGTTAGCCCAACTTGGTGCGCTTCTTTGGATGAATCCAGTTGTATGCAGTGCACCCAAACATGTGGAGATAACTGACATTGGGACCATGCCCAATCCTTCCTTTGTATGGTATATTGGTTACTGCAGGTAGCTTTTTTGTAGGTATCTGGTTACTGATGAATGGGGCCGTGGCGATTGCCTCAGCCCAGAACTTGGTTGAGAAGCCAACAGTGTGTAACATAATGCCGGCTCAATCAAGCAGAGTCCGGTTCATACGCTCTGCTTTCCCATTCTAATTGGGAGTGAGCGAGACGTTAGTCTAATGTATGATGCCTTTGTCGTCAAAATATCGCTGGAGTACGTTGTTGACAAACCTGCCAGCATTGTCACTGCATACCTTCTTGATGGTGATGTCAGACTGGTTCTCAATATCTCGAATCCAAAACATGATGATGTCCGATGCTTCTCACTTGTACGAGAAGAATTTCACCCAAACAAAATGGTTATAGTCATCAAGGAGGACCAGGAAGTAGCTTTTTCCAGCCATTGACCTTTCTTTAAGTAGCAGAGGTCCATATGAATTAGCTTCAAGCACTACTTGGTGGAGGGCTCATAGTAGGGAGAGGATGGTTCTTGTTTCTTCTTCCTTGTAAGGTATCCTATGCAAAGTTTGTCTGGTTCTGCAACAAATTATCGAGAGAGGTCATGGACCATACCTTTTGCGACCATGAAGCAATGATTATGATTGCCCACATGTCCAAGTCGCTGATGCCATAATGTGGCCAAGGAGGTTCCATGTGAGAAACGTTTTGATCCTTTAGGAATTGGACTTGAATCAGTGTTTGCTACAATGGCCATCTTTGGTTCTTCAGCTTTCTAGGGCAATGGTGGAGGTGTACTGGTGTCGAGAATGGTCAGGTTGCCTTGGTGACGAGCAATCACCGTGGTCTTGCCTTCCTTGTTATGAACCTTGCAGTTCTTTTCAGTGTCAATCATGACCTTGAGTCCCTTATCATTGAGTCTGGTGACTATGATAAGGTTAACAGCCAGATCAGGGACGTACAGAGTATGTGTAAATAGGCAAAAAGTGGTTTTCCTTTCCAATTCAATTGCCACACAAACTGTGCCAATGCTGATTGCGAGGAGGAGACGGACGACTCCAATCCGAACTTCCTTTGGAGCCACCATATCCTTGTAGTTTATAAACCAAGACTTGTGGCAGGTCATGTGGCGAGTTCATCCTAAGTCAATGATCCAAGCGATGATCCTTGTTGCAATGAGAAAAGCACTTTCTATGGAGCAAAATGCCATCTCTTCCAAAACAAGATGGCTGTGGTCATCAGAATCATCTTTGGAAGTTGTAGTAGAATATTGAGCAGGTTGATAATTTTGTGCAACTTTGAAAAGATCAGGGAATACATTGGCTTCATTCCCTTGGCACAGAGCCCTGAGATGGGTTTTGTTCATCAAAACTCTGACATCCCTTGTAGTTGAGTTGAATTTCTATGATTTCAGCCTGCTTGGTGATTACTTCTTTGACGTTGTGCACAACTGAGGTTAGGAGAGCATGGTGTTGTTGCGGAGAACCTCGTCGTGGTAGGGCGCATATCCGAAATGTGTGCCCCTTCTTGCCGCATTTGTAGCATATTACATTGGTAAACCAGTTCTCATCTTGTGAAGATGATCCTTGATGTCTCAGGTTGTTGGGATGAAAAGGTAGAAGTTCTTGATGATGATGTGCTGACCGGTTGTCAGATCCGGAAGACGATGCCAACCGTCCCTGTCCGTAACCTTTGTTGTTTCCATACCCTTCAAACTTCTTCTGCCGTTGATTCTATAATGAATTATACAATGCCGACTCTCCTCCAGCCTCCTTGGTAAGTTTATCTTCAGTGTGTAGGAGGGCGTCATACCCCTTTGTAGTTATCAGTTTGTAGGGAGCCACAACACCGCCTGCTAGTACAACTGCTTGTTGGTTTGCATTGTTGGATCTGCCTTGATTTGATTCAATGGTTTTCAGTCATTCATGAAAGANCTTCTGTCACGCATCTGTCATCGATGCATAGTATACAAGCCTGAATTGCTTGGTTAGAGTAGCTCGAACACAAGAGATGTGTCCAGATGAATGAAAAGTGAAAGAATCACTTGATTCTATTGAGAAATGATAAGGAAAGACTACATCTACTAAGTATGCTAGTAGTTGAGTGAGCCGTAGTAAAAAAGTAAAAGTGTTGGAAGTCCGGAGTTAATTGCCTTGGATATGTTTCTGCTTTGGTCTTCAGGTGACGCCTCGAGCGATGATTGACCAGAGATCAAAGTGTCTTCCAGAATCGGTATGCACTTCAACATCTCGTTTGGTTCCCTCACTTTCGCTCGGTTGCCAGTGGAACAAGGAAAACATCCAAAAATATATCTCACTACCTCACAACCATATTTCCAAAACACAGGTACCATGGGTAGGGGAGGTATGGCATTTCCCTCTCTTCTGACCCCAACAGAGGATAGACAGTAGAGTAGAGCAGGGTAGATACAGGCGAGGGTGAGGGGAGAGATTGGCGACCTTTCCCCTGACCCTCTTGCATTTTGCTCCCATCACAATGATTTTGGACAAAAACTATGTCTTTTTCAACACTCCTCTTTCTTCTCCTTACAATCTTACCCTCACAACGCTACCTTGACTGTTTTTTGACATGGCAAGCGCGTGGACGTGCCTATGGGTCTTGTTTCCATTTCCTCACCATCAAATTTTGCCTTCTTCTTTGCATCCACGTTAGGCTCTCTTTTATCATCTTATCACTTGCCATCATTGTTGCCATCCACTGTCATTTTTGGTGCTTGCCTTTCTACTTTCTTAATAACCTCCGATGTTGGTTGCTGTAGTAGGTGTCTTTTTCCTTTGTAGTCTTCATGCACCATTATTATCACTGATGCCTCCGTCACTTTCTTTTTCCTGCTTTCATTGGTTCCTTTTGCCTCAAGATCCTTTATTTTTTCCCGTTTCTCAGCTCTTGTGTCATTGAAACCCACCTTGATTTACCCCCTATCTCCTCATATGTGTTATCCTGGCATTTTCCTCTTCTCTCATTTTACCAAGGGAAGAGGCAAATATATGCTCTTGCCATATTTTTGTGTTTCCTTTTTTATTTAAAATGCATTTTCTCTTCTTGTGACTATTCCTTTCTCATGATTGTGTTCGTTGCAGCTTTGTTTCCATCCTTATGTTTGGCATAAACCCCGTAATCATCTTTTTTCTACTTCCACCTGGGCATGAGCCACTGCCCCTTGTTCCACTTCATGACCTTGTATTCAGGCTCCCCTTGTGCTCTTGAATATTAGCTTTTGGCTGTTTGCTCCACACTCTAGGCTTTAGGCTATAGGCTCTTATCCCTAGGCTCTCAATTACCGTAGTGTTCCTTGTATTCCTTCAAAATAAGTATTTTTAATTCGCTTATGATCAGTATCATACTTCTCACTTTTTGGGCAAATCATTAACTTAATTGCTTAATCTTTGTTCTAGTACACATAAAAAACTCTATTTTGGCTGGAGAGATCAGTCCTCGCGACGATTTCTGCTTGGGCACTCTTGTTGCCGAGTGCACACAGGAATCTGGCGCCCCAGTGACACGTCCACTCGCGCTGAAAACCACTGGTGTGCGCATGTTGACATGTCAACATGCACACAAACGAGCGATTCACAACTCGAAATTTTGAGTTGTCAAACCACTGTGAGCTGCTGCCTGTCCTTATAAGGACCTAAAGAGGTAGTGGGCGAATTCAATAATCAAGGGTTTTATCGTTAGGGGTTTGGGAGAATCACCCAATAACAAAGGCCCTAAATTGTGCGAATTCAAGGATCAGATAATTCCATTTCAAAATTTGAATGAATAAAAGGAACAATACGATATGTTCTCTCTTAGTACTATCAAGGCTGTAGCCTTTAGGATCTAGGCCCTTGACACTTGTGGCCTTAGCTCGGCCTGTGTCACAAGGCCTCGGCCTCAATCTACCCTTTTGACTATGGGCTTGTGTTCGTGCATGTGTCTTGCAACTGTTGGCCGATGGCCCCTTTGCTATCTATTATATTGCTTGACTCACTGACCTTGGAGGCCCTTTCTATAAAAGGTTTGTTCCAAGTTTACGTACTCTTTAATGTGCCAAGAAAAAAGGTAAAAGTCCTATTTCAATGGCAAAGGCTATTCAAATAGAAGACTAACCTCGTCTTCAAGCCACATGTAGAACACATGGTTTTCTTTTTTTTCATACAAGAAAATGTTTTTACTCAAGGCTTAAAAGGATCTGATGTCCATTTTGAAAATTTCATCTGATGCAAATGATGATATTAGGGACATATCGTTTTCATTTCTTTATTTCTTCACTACGTCTCTTTATATCAACATATCACACTCTTCAATTCCATTGTTGAAAATAGTAACGAGGAATTTCATAAGGGAAAAATGGACTGGATATCTACGTGACCAAAGGGTTGACCCTTCCATATCTTTTGGCAAAGAAATATGTCCCTCACATGTAACATCAAAGAAACAAAGAAAAGAGGTGTCAAAGTAGCTCTTATTCTTGGTCAGCGACATGGGTCGATAACAAAGAATGGAGAAGAGGGTCATGAAACCCTTCTTAATTGAGCAAGGATCCCTTGATCGTGAATCTCACTCCCTTGTAATCTCTTAAGTGAGCAACGACCCCTTTTCCTCTTTTTTTTTCAAAATGAAAACATGAAAACTACTTTCAAATCCAACCCTAGATTACATGCAGGAGTATGGGTTGTTGTCGACACAAGAACTTAGAGGGCCCTATGATAACAGAGTTTAGAGGTTCCCTTTCAATGCATGGGGTGTCTTCGACCCCCTTCACAAACCCCATGCAAACCCTTGCCTTAAACAGTCAGGTTTACCTCAATGGTGGGGTTTGCAATGGTTCAAGGGAAAAGATGATGTGAACACTCGAATGAAACATTCGATTCATCATTGAAATGGTGTTCAAATGCGTTTTTTGTAAATACCTCGTTACATTTCTATGACCTGTCGGTATGTCTGATTTGAATTGCAAAAAGGGTGAATATGGCGTATTTAAAGAGTGGTGAATATGGCGTATTTAAATTGGTGAATATGGTGTATTTAAAGATGTATCAGGTCTACAGGCAATTCTTTGGATATATTGTTGCATCTTGAAATGCAAGAACCTTTTCTGTTATTTACAAGAAAAGTCTTATTCAGTAGAAAACCATAAAAGTAGATCATTGGTTCCAGGTTAACCAGCCAAGAATAAGAAAAAATGGCTAAAGGACCTTCAAATAAATTCTGTCCAAATAAGAATGAAATATTTATCCACTATGAAAAACAACCTGATGATCGCAACATCATGGTGCTTGAAGAGAGTGTATTTTGATAAATTCGCATTTTCTGATGCTAAGAGAGTGGCATGGATCATCCATGGGTAGTACAAGACACGAGACCTGCCACAAAACTCAGTTCGTACATGATAAGGTTTATTATCAGCATTTGTAGTAACAAGACATAAAAGAAGTAGGAAATGAGATGAACACGTAATGTTTTGCAGAATGACTAGGATTTTTGCATTCTTTCTGTGAAGGCTTTCAATGTCCATGTACCTAATAATATTGTGTGAAAATGATATAGAAAAATTTCAATTTGAAAGATAAATTATAACATCACGTCATAAAAATCTCAAATGATTTGGAATAATTAGTCATGTCAGTATGTAATACATCAGAAATATGTTCTATAGTTATGAGTATAAATAAACTCTTTCAACATAGAAAACCTTGGTTTCCTCAAAACGTTTGTAGACTTCATAAGTGGATATGTTCTTTGTTGTTTTTTTGCAAATATATTTACAAATAAGTGTAATAATGAAACTACCCTTCTACCCAAATCCAACATGAATCATACGGTGATGTGTTTTAATTTTCATTCAATTGGAATCATAAGTGATTACAATAAACTTTGATAAAACAGAAATAGATGGTACTCTAATGCTCATATGAGATGTTTAGGAAGATGAAAGAAATATATTTCACATTTTCGTATGTCACAAACATCATGATTCAACATAATGGGGATGTATAAAATGTTTTAGAAGGATTGGATTCAAATTTTACAATTATTTCAGTAAAGTTTTAAAACATTCAAAATGATGAACTATGTTTATACAAAGATAATATTAAAAAAAATATGATTCCAAAGGTGAAATTCTGTTGAATAGCATGGGGTGAAGGGGAATAAGAGAGGATGGAGGAGAGCAGAGGAGGGGGGGGCAGGTGGAGTTGGGAGTTAGCCGCTCGGCTAACTATACCTCTCAAGAGTTGTTAGTGGGAGAGGCTCTCGAGAGCTGTGAGGGGGGAGCACTCTCGAGAGCTTGTGAGGGGGGATCGAGGTAGTCTGGACTTAGCGTGAGAGTAGATCGAGGAGAGAAAACGTAAACTCTTTTACTTGGAACTGATGAGTGAGAGAGGGCGAGGACTACGAGTTATGGTTAATCCTACCACTTTAATACACTACATAATCTGTGTATATAAGGTGTGCAGTATCCTTACTTCCTAGCACCTTACTAGGATGTGTACACTTTTTGAAACACTACTTAGTTGGTGAACGGAATCACCGATTTATGTGTACAAAATTTTCATGATACATTGGAATGAATTAAACCCGGATTTATTGCTAATTGTTTTGGCTGTAAGATATCTCTTACCATGCCTACATGTGTACTTAGAAGTAATAATGGGTATTCTTGAGCGGCATATATTCTTACGAAGGCCGGCGTAAGACTACACAAGACAATCTGTTTTGGGACTGCACATAAAACGACTTTACTGAATGTTCATATAAGTTCACGCACGTCATTCACTCAGCACACTCATGCTCGGTCCCTCCCTACCCCCCCCCCCCCGAGTGT
>SZWC01003688.1:170797-191301 GCA_023375785.1 Penium margaritaceum | reverse complement strand
GGTAGGGAGTGTGAAGGAAGCGCATGGAGAGGAAGAAGATGGAGGGGGTTTCAGCACCAAAAGCACTAGGGGTCGAGTTAGTTGTGTCATCATTTTGTCCGAGCATGATCGGCCAAGTCACTTCTGAGTGCTGGTCATTCTTCATCCGTGTGAGCTTTGATTGCCTCTTCCAGTGCAAGCCGAAATGCTGGAGAGTGCTTCGTCGGGTCCATTTTCTCAACGAGATCGGAAAAGGGTCTGACAGAGCAAGCCTTGATAAGCTTCCTGGACACATGGAAAGCACATCCAAATGATTTAAGCGCTCTCTATCCGGAAATCGCTACAGCAGACATCTCATGCAGGACGAACATACGTTATATGGGGATCTCCAAAAAGTTCAACCTGCATTTGACCAGCCTTCAATGAAGTAGAAGCATTGACAACCTGCAGCAGGGGCACAAACAAGAAGTGTGGGCAACAAGAAGGAAGGTGGCTAGATCGCTACGCTCCAGCGAAACAAGCATGAAAGAATTTTCATTACCTTGGCAGGCCAGAACGCACCACGATCGAGCGCCCACACAATGTCACAATCTTTATATGGTACTGCTTCCAACTTGGACTTCTGTCAGAAAACATGTGGGTATGCAAGAACGAACCAAAAAAATGTATGCATATCTGGACAAACCTAGTAGGAGACGCATAAAAGCACCGGAGCCACCCAGCAAAATTCCCACCTTGGGCGCTGGCGTTTTTGATTTGGTCAATGAGTACACCTGTGGCTCCTTCCTTGGCTGCTGAATAGCATGCTTGGCACTACTGCTCTCAAGGGGAATCCAAGCGTCCTCGGACATCTCAGAACCACTCAGCAAGGCCTGGAGGAAGGAGCTCCAGTTGTCAAGCCGGAAGGATGAATGCAGATCCACCTTAACATCAAGACAAAATCGGAGCTGACTCTTGACGACATTTTTCCGTCCCACTTTGTCACAGGGAATTCTGACAAAGTGGAAGGCATGCTTTCGCTGCACAAAATTGGGAAGAAGTTTCCGGTGTTATGTACTTAAGAAGCTGAAAAGAGACAAGGGAGAGCGAGAAAGCATATCATTACACCACTTCTGCCCCACCACTGTCCAAAATTCATTGTGTACCTTGCATTCTGGGTTGCAAAGTTCGGCGTCATGAGAAGCTGAGTGAGCTTGAACGACAGTGCCGATGTGCACACCTGCCCGAAGTACATCATACCCACCACCTTGCACTGGGGATTTGAAATCCTGCACATACAGAAATCAGCAAGATGTATGTCAAGTTCTTTGTCAAGAGTTCAGGCTCATGCACATCAAGGATGAACTCGGGGTAGGTAACAAAAGACAAACAGAGACTCACCTCAAAAAATGCCACTGCAATCATCTGCCCGCTGCACTCAGGGGGCAATTTCCCAGTCTTGGGAACAGCAGTTCCTGAAAGCCTCTGAACATCTTCTCTGAAGACTTTGTTCAAGGCAGAATGTTTGGGATCTTTCACCACAGGCATCTGAAGTGTAGGAGCTGAGAGGTTGTTCCCTGTTATTCCCAACGGAAAAGCGGGACTGTTTTCCAAGTGATCACCATCCTCTCTGACCCTCTTTTGACATTGATTCTGATTCTGCACGACGCCTTTTGTGGTACAACTGGAGGTTTTGGCATCCGCGGGATCTCCCTGCGGGAGCTCACCTGGATCTGCCTGGATGCTTTCGACCAGCCTATCCTCACAAGTGACCAGAATTGAGTTACCCACTTCTTGATTGTGAGGAATTCCACCAGCAGGATCTGTATTATCATCGGATTGAGAAGCTAAGTGGGAGGATGTACACGGCGTACTGTTGCCAACCTGGAGTGCTTTGGGTGATGAGGTTCCTGTGTCGCACACATGCCTGCCACCTTGGGTAGGGACGTGCTGAGAAGAGACAGTGTTTTGTGTAAGTGACTCAGCTATTGGCTCAGTTTCTTCCGCACCGATAGTCATCCCCGTGACTACCAAAGCAGTCCCTTCAGCATGCTGTCCAAGGTTCTCAGGAAGGCTGAATCTCACGCGAGGCTTGAATCTTAATGGAATGGTGTCTTTGGCTGTACCGTCATCAGCCACAAAGATGGCCCTAGTTCTACTCTCGCCATGTTCTGACGGATTCTTATGGTTAGCGGAGTGAGTCCACGGTGGGAAGGCCGATGCCTCCGGTAAGCTTGTGGGCACGAGATTCTCTTCCCTTGGACCTGCAGACGAGATCCTTGGAGGGGCCGGAGGAGGGATGGAATCAGGCACACCATTTGCAGCATTTTGTGGAGTTTCTAGCTGGAATGCATTGTTGAGCCCTCCTTGGGAGTTTGTGCTTGGTCCCACATGAAACCCAACACCTTCATGAGGCATGTGTCCATTATCACTTGGTGGATAGACGGCTCCAGAATCTCCTAGCCGGACTTGTTGTAACTCTCTGGCCATGCGGGTGTTCACATGACTCTGCCGTGGGAAGGATGCACCTGGAGGATGACATTGTTGCCCCCCACAAAGCATCTGCAAGCCCCCTTGTCCAGCATCGTTTTGGATGGGAGGCCCTGTAGATATGATTCCGCGCACCTCAGTCATCTTCACGGAAGCAACAGGAACCGGTGCCTTCACAACTTCAATGCCAGTTACTTGGCCTTCGAGCCAGCCAAGGCAGTCTAGGTCTTCACGGCAGGCAACTTCCGAAATTTCAGGCGTCTCCAGAACCTCTGCAGCAGGCAGCTGCGCAGTCCTCCCAGTGCTCGTGCGGAAAGGGTTGAAAAGTTTCAGACCGCATAAGGCGTGGAGGATATCCTGGTGGCAAGGGTGAACAACAGCATGATTAGCCATGCCGATGTTAATCACGACAAAGGTCACATTCGTCAGAGAAAGTGTTGATCCAGGAAAAGGAAGAGGAGATGGAGACGCACTTACTTACCTTCTTCGTTCTTGAACAACCTTCGGACAAACCATGGATCCCAAGAATCTGCATCCCAAACGGAGAGAATGCATTGAGATGGAAAAACTCCGGGCGATTGCTTCAAGGCATCAGAAGGCCGCAGGTGAGAAACCTTTTTCAAATCTCCGCGAGTCAGCTTCCCCTCTTCCAAGTCTGTACACCTCTGAACTCGGCCATGCACATCTCCACGCGTCAGAGTCTCAAACACAGATGCGTACTGGTCAAGAGAAACCTCGGCGTACCGCGGATCAATCTTGCCGTCTCGTACGCCGCGACAACTTTGTGAATGGCCGCCTCCAAGAGCGGGAGCGGTCCAGTCTGGAGCCATGGAATCATCCTGACAGTAGCTGTCTTGGGTCTGGAGGTGGGTGTAAGCGTCTGAGAGAACGCCGCCTCCCTGCAGCTCGGAAGGGCGCCGGCCTACTAATGCCGCATTGGTGTAATTCTGGGAGGCGGACATGAAGTCGTTCCATGTTCGAGGAAAGGACGACATGGCCGACCAACCACTGCAACCGAAAGACGGGCTTTTCTTTTCAGCCAGACCAGAACTCGGCAACAGAGCTTCAGCTCAACGAAACGGGCACGATCAGCCGCAGGAGCGAACGGGACACCACGGAAGCAGTCAATTCACTCATAGCTCGGCGATCATCCCAAGGCCTGGTCGCACCTCCCTCGCCANGCCGCCTCCAAGAGCGGGAGCGGTCCAGTCTGGAGCCATGGAATCATCCTGACAGTAGCTGTCTTGGGTCTGGAGGTGGGTGTAAGCGTCTGAGAGAACGCCGCCTCCCTGCAGCTCGGAAGGGCGCCGGCCTACTAATGCCGCATTGGTGTAATTCTGGGAGGCGGACATGAAGTCGTTCCATGTTCGAGGAAAGGACGACATGGCCGACCAACCACTGCAACCGAAAGACGGGCTTTTCTTTTCAGCCAGACCAGAACTCGGCAACAGAGCTTCAGCTCAACGAAACGGGCACGATCAGCCGCAGGAGCGAACGGGACACCACGGAAGCAGTCAATTCACTCATAGCTCGGCGATCATCCCAAGGCCTGGTCGCACCTCCCTAGCCAATTCCTGCGTGCGAATCTCCTATGAGCCAGGCGAGGTTGGCGATTAGGAGGCGCACCACGAGCCGCGCGCTCTACCGCATGCCGTGAGAAGGCTTTAAGCGATTATGTCATATACCAAGACCGACGCGGCATGCGTACTAAAGGGCCCATGCGTACGGACAATTATTTTAGGGTCCATTACTTCGTTGGGCATAACAACCATAATACCCAATCCGCTTGGGGATAAGGAACACCCTACCCGACCACTTGAAAAATAAGCCTGACCTGCTCACTCGCTTCACCATGCTCAATCAGCAGCATGCGCCGCTGATCAAGCGAAGCAAGGTGGGGCATGTTGAACCCCCTCGTTATTCTCGCTCCCGAGCGAGAATCACAAAGGAGCAAAAACGCCCATTTTCGGGATCGAGCGTAAACACTGATTTTTGATTCATTTGTTTTTGACTCACAAACAGTGAATGTTTTGCACTAAAACCTTAGTAAAACCCTACCGCGAATTACATTTGGGGTTTTTAAGTTTTATCTTTGCACACGCTCCTACTACGGCCCGCGGTAGCGAGGCCCATCAGGTTCCCTTTTAACACATGGGGAGTCTTGGACCCCCCATGCGAACCATAGGCAAATCCCCCCACCAGCATTCACAAACCCCTTGCATGAGGGGTTTGTGAATGTTCGAAGCGAGTGATGATGTCAGCTTGTCGATGCTACATCGCATACAACGTCCACATGCTATGTTTTCTCGCTATTTGTGGATAAATTGTTCATATTCTCAAGTTAGTGGGTAGGGGAGTCTCATTCTTCCGAGTGCCAGGTAGGGCATACACATAATCAAAATTCGTGGGTAATCCCTACATGTACCCTACTTCGATAATTACGAGTTAGAATTTGAATTGTCTTCAAATTCGACTAGTAACTTATTTACACTATTGGTACCTCACAAAACTTATTTGCAATAAGTACCCTCAATCTCAATGAGATTTTTTTCCCTGATGACTTTCTAATCCTCATTATGTACTCAAACTTATAGATAAGGTCTCACCCAGTCTGAAACCTTATAATGGGGGATTTCTAAGTCTATATTTTTTTAAGAATTTTTTTTTCAAAAACAACCATACATAAATACAGGTATATAAAATATGAATATGTTCTTCATTAGAAATAAATATTAAAACATCATGATGATTTGCTATTGAAGAATTAAATCAATAACAATTAGAGAAATTGTTTTTATTATATCATAAATGTAGGAAATACTCATTTAATTTATAATTATAATGTGAAATTTAAAACTTGAATAAGATCAACCAAAACTTTATTTTATGAAAAATGAATGATGCAATTTCCAAAACCAAAAATTAGATCAAAACTGAATATAATTTATTTAGTTTTCATTTCAATAAAGCTTAGAAGTGATGAATTGTCTTGAATGATTTAATATCTTATTTCTATATTTTCCTAAAATTTTCACATTTATTTATTTTTCATGTATACGGATCTATCATGCAATATGAATGTTTAACTTTAAGCTAACATTTGCAATAAAGATTTTCTTCAAATGATAATTCATTTCTTATTTATGGAAAAATGTTTTATTCAAACTGAAACTAAAATGAAATTCATTTTTATAATATTCCGTCATGTGAATTCTTTTTGTGACTCCATAACGTTCATAATTTATCAAGAATAAATAAACATTATTGCTTTATTTCCGTGAGTAATAAGAAGAAAATCAGTCTTTAGGAACGTTTTTTCGTGTTGTTTATCAATCATTTATTTTAATAACCTTTCTTTAAGATGCTTTGCTTCTCTAAGAATACAAAGAACTATCATGGTTATGAATTCCGAAAAAATGATGAAAGTTTTGGAATTACAGGAAGTACATTTAGAGATAGAGTTTTAATTTAGTTTTTTTTTAATTTCGAAAATATTATTAGCCCATAAATAGGCAAAAACTGATTTTTAATCTTGGGAAATCATAAAAAAATTAGGTTTAAACATGGAATGAAGTCTTTATTTTCTATGATTTAACTTTCAATGTTAAATTTCCGATGCTTTTGTATGGAAAACTAAATTCTAACATATAATTTAACTGCATAATTTTCCTTGAAGTATGAATAAACATAATGAATTGATTTTGAAAGATGTTGGGCGTTGCAAATTCAATTTTTTTCTTGAAATAAATGTTTCAACTTTTAAGATTCGAATTTTTTTATTTATGTTAAATTTCAAAAATAATCAAGTCTTCCCTAAATTTTTAAAATAATGAAACAGTATTCTAATCTTCGTTTATTTAGTTCTTAAATATCCAATTATTATGATTTGTGAGAACCAATTTGTGCTAAAGCAAATTTACATTATTTATAAACCTAAGTTAAGGTATGGTATAGGTGCAAAACTGATTTTGTCGATTGATGTTGAGCTTAAACTTCAATTGTAAAATGTTTTAGACTAGGAAAGACCACTTCCATAATTTAGAGCATAGAATGAGGATTTCAAAGTCATCAACAAGAATACTTCTTGTAAATCGAGGTACTTATGGCAAATAAGTTTCGTGAGGGACCAATATTGCAGACAAGTTACGAGTCGAATGACCGAAGACATTTTGAATTCTCACTTGTCGTGAGGGACCAATATTGCAGACAATTTATTTTTCTTGTCGAAAACATTAGAAAACATCTTTTGCAATTTTGCACTTTGTCTATGTTATCCTTCACTACAAAACCGTTTTTGACATTTTCTTCTTAAACCGTCTCTTTGAATTCTCGCTCCATGTGTTGCATAAAAATGTTGGTGAAATGTCAAGTTAAATGTTAGAAATACGCGGCCGAAGGATACGCCGGGTGTCGGGGCAAATCCTACCCGAGCACACGCTGGTGGTTCTTTTGGAAGTCATTACTCGCACCTGGAGTTGATCTTAATGGCGTAACATTTCTTTTGTCAGGAGAACGCGCATGGAACTCCTTATTTCAGTTGGGGTAATGCATATAGAGATAGGAAAATGTACAAATGAATTCAACGTCATAAATTATGGAATATAGTGGTAAGATTGAAAGATTTAGGCACAACGTGCTCGTATGTGTTTTAGGCCATATACACTTGTACATGCAATGCACCTTTACCAACGTTGCACCCATGCTTACCACATAGAGTTTTATCTATGAAATTTCTCAAAATCCACTACAACTTGTACACCCTCTAACACAAGTCGCTTCATGGGTGAGAGTGTACTAGAGGAAATGGGGCATGTACAAAGCTGCTAAAGTTTTATCGATGGAACTTCCCGACCCATAGTGCACCTTGTACACCCTCTTGTACAGGTAGCTTTATGGGTGAGAGTGTTGGAGAGGGAAAGGGGGATGTACAAAGCACATGGAGTTTTATTGGTGAAAGTGGCCTACCCCCACTACACCCTATACACCCTAGACACCCTTTAAGACATGCACCTTTATGGGTGAGTATAAGAGAGGGAATGGGGGATGTACAAAGCAATTAGAGTTCTATTAGTGAATATACCTTACCCCAACTTCATCTTGTACACCCTCTAACATAGGTAGCTTCATGTGTGAGAGTGTAGAAGAGGGTATGGGGAATGTACAAAGCAGATATAGTTTTATTGGTGAAACTACCTTACCCCCAATGCACTGTGTACATTATGGGAGACAAGGTAAGGGGTACAAATGTATCAGGGTGTTAAGGTTTTATCGGTGAACTTGCCAAGCCCCCTTAGACACTGCACACTATCCTACTCTAGAGAATTTGGGGAGACATGGTAAGGGGTAGATTACCAATGTCCTCGAAATCTACTGATGAAAGTGCCAAGCCCCCTCAAACCCTGTACACAATCCTACCCTAGAGCATTATGGGAAACAATGTAAGGGGGGGGGTGTACTGGGTTGGTGGGGTTTTACCAATGAAACTACCAGGCCCCTCACACCTTGAACACTCTACCACCGTAGAGAACTAGAAGAGACATGGTTAAGGGAGGGGGGATCTTGGTTGTTGGGATTTTAATGATGAATTTGGAAAGCCCCCTCACACCTTTTACATTATCACACGTAGAGCATTAAAGAATACAGGGTAGGAGGGGTACAAAGGTGTAAGAGAGTACAAAAGTAGCAAAATCAAGTCCATTATCTATCACTTCTACTTATTCCTTTGACATGGATACTTCACAACCTGTACACTATAGCAAGAAGCCGTGAGCCTTCATGTTCCGATGAACTCTTTTTGCATGAACATGATGGATTTGCCAATGTTACATGAAGAATGGATGCACCCTATACCAAGCTACACGAAAGGCCTACTTTTACAAGGAGGCATACTGTAAAGGTTACCTAATAGGAGAGCGTAAAGGCAAGAAGGAGGCCATGAAGATGGATGGCATCAAAATCAAGAGGCTTGTTGTGTAGGGGTTACTATGCAGGAACAAGTAGGAAATTTGTATGCTTGAAAGACATTAACTATGATAACTATGACTCATGTATCCGTATGTATGCAATGAGGAATATTACTTCTCTACCCCCCTCCTACCGCATGCACAACCATTACCTCACCCCTACGTAACGGTTTTCCCTTCCTTCTTATGCATCCTCTACTTCCTCCTCGCTATGGCTGATGACAATCATATCAACATAGGTCGGTTGTTTGTCAAGAATTGCGCCTGTGTGCTCTACTACGTCATCTGCCTCTTACTCCCCAAGAACATTATCTGTTGTAGCTTGCGCGGCCTCTTATACAACGCGCAAGCATGTAGCAACAGCAAATATTCTCATTATAGGTGGATTAGGGCAGCTTCGGCGCATGTGTCCCTTATGGCCATTGTTTAGGCAATCGCGATTTGCACGGTCATGAGATAAGCGCTCATGTAGAGCAAGCTTGGGACGACGTATGCCATGACTCAGGCTCAGGGCATGCCATCCCTCTAGCGCATACTACAACATTATGACATACACGCCTAAGATGATGGGCGTGCTCATGGATTGCCAGGAGGTAAAAGTGATTGCAAAGTTGCAAAAGTCCTCCTTATTCTAGCTTGAGGCAAGATTGAGCGTGCAAGAATGTATGTAGAACAACGCATACTCTAGGACTGTTTTGCAACTACACGCCCGTCAAGTACATTCCACAGCACAAGGGACCTCAGTTTGCAGCCCCCGCACAATGCCAATTAGCGCTGACGATGGGATCACCACGTATGTGTGGGAGGCGATGATGTTGGCTAGCAAGCAAGTTAGAGCCATGAGGCTCAATGTATCGATGGAGACAACTGTTGTGGTGTAGCGAGCTTGGAATGGTTGTTGGGGGTACTTCCACACAGATAATAAACAGAAGATCGGGTAGGTTTTGCAAGCCTCCCTCACGTCTGATTTCAATGACTCCGAATCATTCAATGTTGAGTGACGGCCACATGGATGCGTTGAAAAAAAACTTGACCAAGTCTCAGGTGGTAGTTTGCTCACTCCATTCTCCATCAGCAGATTCTAGACAACATTGGAACTAATTGTGTAATTTTTTTTAGCACCTTGGCTCACTCTGCGTTCATCCTTGCATGCACCCGCCTTTAGAATGCCTTAGCACATGCACTACAAAACTAAGTGTGCATGTTCTTTGAAAGATGCAAGGTGCACGCTTAGTGTGATACATCAGGTTGCTTTGTAGACATGGCCACTTGGAAGTCCCTCTTGTGGTTCGTGATGGCAAATCAACTTGCCACTCTTATAGATGGAAAGGTGTTGGGGAGGAGTTTCACAATCGAGGTCTAGTTGTTGGTGTCTTTGCGCGGCACCAGAGCCCATGTGATTAAAAATGTGTGGTCGTTTGCGTCAAACTCTTGTGCGATGTGGAGCTTGAATTTGTTCTTGAGAACGGTGCCATCCATGGTGATTATGCGGCATGTGTGTAAATGCCTCATTACCAACTCCAAGTGTGCAAAAGGCAAGTTTGAAACAACGTTTTTTGTCCTTGGCCATAACAAGTGCGTTTGGGTCCACTCAAAGAATCTACAGATGCAAAGGACCACGAGTTAACGTGGAGAACAAGTAGTCTAAAACATAGAGAGTTAATGTGTATGGCAAAATGATGGTAAAAAAGGAAGATGAGGGTTTTTTACCGCTTGACATAGTGTCTAAAAGAGTGCCCAAGTCAGTCTTAGTTTGCTTATGACCTCAATTCGTGCCTTGTGATGTTCATGCGGAACAGGTGGTTATTTAGCGGATTCACCGTTGATTCCAAACATGATCTTTTGTAATGTTGCATCGTTGAAAGTGATCTCCCTTACCAAATTTGTATGAACGTGATGTAATAGCTATCCTATGGTGCGAGCCGGGCTGCCACGCCTCACAGACGGGGATTACTTGTGGTCGGAGTGGAAGTTTGTAACGACAACGTTTGCATAACATGTTTGGTACGATGCAAAAAGGGCAGTCATGATGACGCCAATTACCACATTGGACGTATAGCTTTCTTGGCTTGCTTTGCACCTAGGAAAGGGGCATGCGATTTGCTACTACATAATCCTCTAGGGCAACACGACACCTTGCCATGTTTGCAAATGCCATGTTGCGAAGAAATAGCTCTCTGAACGCAACGCCTTGCATGCCAAGGTAAGTTTCCTCTTTGGTAGAAGAACCCATGGGTGCGACAGGAAAACATGGTCAAATGGATGTCACACTTGCTATTTACAAAAAACGTGTGTCATTTGGCATGTCACAGGATTTCCAACGTGTACCGCACGAGGCAGACGGTTTTCCAAGTTGGACTTTTTTGGAGACGGGACTCCATCATTGGTTTGCATGGGGGGTGAAGCATGGCTGGCAGTAGCATTCGTGGCATTGAACACCAACTTCGGACTGTCGCAAGGGGGAAAGGGGCAACTTGTTCCATGCGAGGAGCGACTGTATGTGCATGTGGAGTGTGGTTGACGCGAGGAGAGGGAAAAACTATTTAGGGTTTATTGTGTTACGTAGTTGAAAGAGCTTGCGAATATGCCTCCATGGTTGCTATTAATGAGGAAACGAGAAGCAAAGGGGCCATGAATAAGGACATGACTCACCATAACACATATCTGGAGACGTGTCTACAACACCGCTCTCGAGGTGAGATTCATCGCTGTGCCCATCCTCTTAGTGCATAGATGCCAACTTCCTTAAGTGGTCACGTGACAAGGTCGTAAGATGGGAGGCTCTTCATGAGCCTAAGTTGGAACTTGACTTGGGAAATACCTTAAAGTTAGGTGATATAAGTTGCCAACTGAAAGATTCTACCTTAGTGCTTAAAATTCTTTGGCCGTGGAGACCCTACCCGTGCAAGGTTTTCATCACCGTTCGCAAGCAAATTGGAGGGTAGCTCAAAATTGGTCTATGGGAGTCTTTTTTTGGTTGGGAAACTTAAGTCCACACCTTTTGTCGCAATGTATTAGCCCTTGTCTTAAAACTAGCTGTAGAGTACGTAGACTAACTTCCAAAACTTTGATATTGTATGAACCAAAAACCTCTCATGGAGACCCATTATTTCATTGTACCCTGTATGTAGATGGTGAAGAAAAAAAAGACACGGATGTCATATGGCAGTAAACGCCTTTACTGTTACTCCATCTTCTCGGAGGGAAATTCTCACCGTCATGTGCATTTATGTGGAGAAAGAGACCTATAATGTAGATATATGAAGTGGAAGCAACTTGTGGGAGGTATTATGCATTGGACGCCCGGAACGGAGCTACGTGGAATTCAACGCCTGGGACAGTACTTGATTGTGCTCGCTATGAGAAAGGTATGGCGGCGCAATGATATCTAAGAAGGATTTTTTCCTATGGCTTGTGGTTAAGGGTCGTTTCACATATCGTGACCCTTGACCACGAGCACTATTACGGATATTTGTATACCGCAATACCTCGCTCGAAGCTCTGTGTAGGTAACCAGGGAAAATTTTGGAACTTTCCCCATGGGTGTTGATTTGCAATGTTTCAACCATACACCCGGATTTGTGCTTGAAGTAACGAAGGAAAAAAGATTAAAGAAAGCCCCCTTTAAGATCTGGGTTTTTTGGGTTTTGTTACGGTTTATGTACCGCCCATACCCTGTTGTTGCGAGACCTGAGAGGTCCCGTTTCAACACGAGCGGAGTTTAGTCTCCCAAATAGATTCGCATAGTAGATGCAAAAGACAATGTTGATAACTTCAGAAGTGACTATATATCTCCCGAAAACACTGATGGTCAACATAAGATGGCCTATTTTCCTTAGTTGGGTATGGCGTTGTGCATAACCGCCTGTTGTGCAAATAAGCGACACCACAACTACAATGATCACGTGATGCCCCTTTCAAGCCCTATTTACAACACGTTGTGGCCCTTTTAAATTTCGGATTTTTCACTGATCGAAAGCATACCGTTGAACAGTTGGGACTCTAACATGTGATAGTGGTGGATTTTGAAAAAGTTTTCTCCTTTGTCCAGGGACACCCCCTATCAACCTTGGATCCATGGCTCATGGTTTGTGATTTGTGGCGAGGTGGACGGTGGAAGCTCTTATGATGCAATGGAGACAAAATCATCTGGTATGGAAACTTGAGCGTTTAGCACGTCGATGCACACTCAAAAGTGAGCAAAGTAGACGAGAAAGCTACTACGATAAAAGTTTTGAGAAGGGAGCTTAGTGGGAGTAATGTTCCACGTATACCACCTTTAAAAACGAAAAAAGGACTCCCCTATACACCCCATGGAAGTACAGAAAACTCTCAGCAAAAAAACATGGGCCCCAATGCAAAAGAGAATAAAAACATAATTAAAGATGATATTATTGAAGAGAATTACATTCTTTGCATTCAGAGATGTTATGTTGTTTGCATTTAGAGAGGAAAAAACGAAATCACATTCATTAAAGATGTTGTAAGCTTTGCATTTAGAGAGGGAAAAACGAAATTTCATAGATAAACAATAAAATGTAATGGGAAATCAGAATTGGAAGTGAAAAAATTGAAAATGAATATGTTCTATTTGAGTGTGCTCTAACAGTGTTTGAGTACCAAGTGAATGGTTGTGGTAAGGGTGGAAAACAAACAATGAGGAAGGTCCTCTTCTATGAACCTTAGTGTGGATTAAGTAATACGTCAATCAAGAGGGGCGTTCATGAATTGTTTTAAAAATGAAATCGTTGCTAATTTTGGAGATCCTTTGACTTCTAGAAGAGGTTTTTGAAATTGACATGGACAACTAGACTTGACACTCTTGTTAGTTACTGAGCACCAGGTACATGAGTTATGCCGAATGCTTATTGTTTTGGCTTAAGGTATCAACTTAACTCATTTCACATTAATGTTGGACTACAATTTTGTTATAATTAGTTGAACCTCTCCGGTTTCATCTGATTGTGCTTTGGTATTTCATTAAGGATTCTTGACCGCTTGAGGTGTTATTAGAAGAATCCTTTGAAAGCTATGTTTAGGCATGAAAAACTAGTCTTTTTGTCATTCTCAACATTGGTTATGACTCGATAAGGGATAGATTACACCATCAATAAGAGATGCGAACATATCTTTGCCATGTGCACTTTGACACACATATGACTATGTCATCATACCTAATGTTCTTATGCCAGAAAATTGATGACCTTGATCCTTTGTGACAATGGAAATAACATTTATCTTGCAACTTGAGAATGAAACCTTCACATAATTGGAGAGAACTTAATGAAGAGGAATTTCCCCAAAAAACTACAAGTATTCTATGTCCATGACTAATCCACTTGTGGAGGAAATCGAAGAATATTTGAAGGTTTAACCTTTATCATTTATCTTTCTCTCACATATTTTCCGATCAGGCAATATGGTTAGGATGCTGCTTTCTCGTTTTCAACAGAAATGGTAAAATGAATCAAGTTGTAAAGTGCCCAAAAGAGGGTTTTCCCCTTCCTTTAACTATGCTGAGTCTTTCACAATTCCTTTCTGAATTTTTTGAATTTTTTCAAGTGACATTTCTTATTGCTATTATACAAACTCATGAATTTCTATGTGTTTCAATATATTTAGATGCCATATTTTATTTTATTGCTTCATGATACAATAGCATTCATTAGACTTTGTATTCATGTTTCTCTATTTCATTAACCCCTTACTTCATCCCAAAATTGGTCTTGAAGGCAAAGATAGAGTTTTTCTACCTTATTTCTCCTAAAATTG
Organism: Penium margaritaceum; assembly: GCA_023375785.1. Classification (NCBI taxonomy): domain Eukaryota; kingdom Viridiplantae; phylum Streptophyta; class Zygnematophyceae; order Desmidiales; family Peniaceae; genus Penium; species Penium margaritaceum. The sequence goes on along the minus strand of SZWC01003688.1, from coordinate 177,118 downwards.
GAAAATTAGATTCTTGTGAATTTCAGGTTCCTTTTTTTTTTCAAATATTTTTAGATCAGATTTATTTTTTAATGTCTTGATTTTGTTCTCATAGTGAGGGTGGTCTTGAATTAGGCGATTAGTCGAGTGTAGTTGTTTGGTGATCCATGATGCTGCCAAACATTTTGCACTTGTGTGCCATATAAACCAAAATTCTATAGCTTGAGAGCAAAAGAATGCAAAGCAACGGCTTTTGTGACTTGCGGTGGTAGCATATCTACGTGGCGATGGGAGGGTGTTATGGCATGATAGCACGATAGCGGGTTTGCAACATTACGAGAAAGTGGATTTGTGGGGCAAAGATTGACTAAGAGAACAGAATGTGTTTTCCCAAAAAATGCAGGAATTGGAAGAAGAAGACACACACAAAAACAAGAAGTGAACTTAAACAAAGTTTTCCAAATTTTATGCAGGATCCCTTTGATTTGATGAATTTCATGATTAATTAGCATGATGAACCGTGAAATTTGAATGAAAAACACTTTTGACACTTTTTATAGCAAAAAATATACGTCAAAATCAAGGTGCTGTAGGACATGATCTTAGATGATGTAAGAAAGAAGGGGACAATGTTATGGCTTAAAGTCCTTCCATGCCTTACCCTTTCAAATGTTTGTTGCGTGAGATCTCTAGATTTAGCAGTGTGATTGTGGATGATTCCATATGTTTGCACTTGATTTTTTGGTGTATCCATTTTGTAGCTTTTCCTTATGCACACTTCGTTAATAATCACATCCAATGGATATGTGATTGCATAGGAGGTGAAACTTCTGAAATTCATTGTGAGAAGAAATGTTTATCTGAAATGAAATTTTTACTGAATTGGTTTAATTATTATTATTATGCTTTTTTAGCGCACAATATACCACATTATTGATGGTTGTTGCTAGATGCCCACATTTAGGCAACAAGCAAGTGCAAGCCTTACGTGTGGGACGTCTCTTTCAGTTCATTTACACAATACATGGTTCCCATAAGGAAATGAAAATGAGGATCGTGAGAATTATTAACAATTTACTTTGTGAATCCTTGAAAACGTCTAGTTTTGAACCTCTTAGAAATCTAGTCGATGATGTGTTTTTCCATAAAGTATGGTAGGCCAAATTTTCCGAGGCATTTAGTTTCCTTTGTAGTATTTGAGCCAATTCATAAGCACCAAAGCGGCATGTGTGACGCTTGGTTTGTGGAATAGTGATCTTCAAAATCAAACTAAGTAAAAACGTTAGGGGTTTTCCATTATTTTGGGGATTCTTTGTGAAGTATAGAAACAATATGCAATGTATTCTTTTTTAATGTTTTTATTCATGTTTAAATATGCCGTTAGCACTTGATTTGTTTTGTAAATGCCAATCAGTTTGATGGTCTACCAATCACGGGATTTTTCTCCTCGAATTGGCACTCACCAAATGTGGAATGCAATGTGAAGCTTTCATATCCTTGTAAAACCTAGAATAGTGTTCTCCTTGTGCTTTAAATTCTTGCAGAAGATAATTGGAGAAGTAACGTATTGATTAGAGATGATTTGGAATGAGAAACGTACTTCTCATGGAAGAAAACATAAGGGTACACTGTTTTAGTTGAGCATTGGGCTTCTTGGGGTACTTTGGGACGTCATAAAAGTTTATTGACGACACATATTATCGAGAGGGCAGTAATATTTGACTATGTACGGAATTCCGTAGGTTCGATACGCGACCCAACCCGCCTACGACGAAGCATCAGCATGGCTTAAGCGTGCGTGGAAGCAGGTGCAGAAACGCAGGCAACGCTGGAAGCTAGTTCCACCCCCTACAAAGCATTTAAGAGAAATCACACGCACTATTCTCAACTTCATAAGTGGTGTCAAAACCCCGGGTCAGCACCGGGCCCTTAGATTTATTAGGGAAAAGAACATATGTACCAGCAAACGAGTTGGAGGGTGTGGCTTCACCCTACCAGTGACAAGAATCGCCTCACACCATGCCCTGTGGCCAATCTCTCTCGCCACGTATCCGCCTACACTTTGGATTGGAACCGCTCTCCAACTCTTAGCTGGACACACGCAAAACCCTTTCCAGCTCCTCACCGCACCTCCTCGCATACTTGAAACCTGTACCCTCCCCACTCGTTGGCATGAGTACTTCAGATCCTACTACTCGTTGCAGTACGAGGTCAAGGCACCACCACTTCACCCCCATTTCCTCCTGTCTGAGCCCCTAGTCCTCAACTGCTTCATCCTCAAACGCGAGAATACCCCATTTGGAATATCACCAGGGGAGATCTTTCTCCCTAGCCTAACCCTGGGCACTTTCTTCATAGAGGATGAAAACCACATATGGCGCGCTCGTACCCCAAACGAGCTCCGTGCTCAATTCCCCGACGTGACCCAACGACGACGACTCTATGCCCTGAAACTTTCCATCCCCCCCGACTGGACGGCAACGATCAGCGGCGAATCTCGTGATTGCGAGATCGAAGAAGACAAGTATTACACCGAGGGGCGCTATCGCTTCCATGAATGGCCACCAATCGTATTCCTTTGCGAAAGCGTTGTCAACAACATTGCATCTGTCCTTGTCTTTCAAAACACCCGTGGATCTAACCTACCTTCTGGACACTTTACAGTACGATCTCTCCCCACCCGCGACCTCACACCAGTAGTGGCACTAAAAGCACTCCGGTCTGAACGATACTTCAACAGGCACACTTGGCACACATGCCCCTTTCAAATCCTTCGCGTGCTCCTCCCTGGACAACCATCGGTTAAAAAAGCCACAAAAATTCTTTGCCCTAAACTACACTCCTCTGCACTCTCCCCTCGCCTCACCAAATGGCATGGCTCCGCGGGCTATAGTCTCCCCTGGAAGAAAATCATACCCATCTGGTTGAACTCTCTGTTTCCAGCGAAAGGACGAGACACGCTTTTTCGCATTACCACGCGATGCATTCAAGTCGGTACACGAGTGGCTCCAATCCTTGGTGAACCTACCTCCATTTGTAGCTTCTGTGGGGGGTGTGAAGATTACATGCACTGCTTTCTGTGATGTCTCTCTATCCTCCGCATCACAAGCTTCACCCAATATTCCTATTTTCAAGCATTTCACAAAAGAAACCCTCCTGAGTGGATTCTCCTGTTTTGCGCACCTCCAAGGAAAAACCGGAACACACTATGGACATCCCTTCAGCTGTTCCTGCTCCACTTGATTTGGAAGCGCAGGTGTGATCACCATTTTGAGCGATCAAATGCCCTAGTTGACACCATGTTGTGGAAAGCTTTCCATCTCACATGTTCCCACTTGAACACACACATTTCCCACCTGTCCAAACAAGACACCCGCAAGTCCCAAACCACCCTGCGCACAATTTTGGAAGACACCCACACATTCCCACTCCTTATCGCACCACCTGAAGATAATCCCTCCCATTACCCTCTCACAGAAAATCGTGCCTTCTTCTGCTCCCTCCTGCTCGGTGCAGGGATCCCTCTGGCCTCAAACGTGGCTTTTTAAAGCAGTCTGAGAAGGAAAGGCGCGGTCCCAGCGCCCCACAGCTCACTGACGATGCTTCCCCACTCCCATGGGGCATCCGCCCCATCCTCCGCCATCCAAGGAGCTGCTGCACCCTTATACCTAGCCCCCCCCTACCAACGCCGCCAAATCACACACCCCCTCACAACTGCCCTGTGAGACGACAAATCTCCCTCCACCAACTGCCATCACTGCCCCCTCCAACCCTTTTGACATAAAGAGGGCAGTGGTGCTTCTCACATCTCCAAAAAGTGCAGCCGGAAGTTCTCAGCTGATTGAGGAGGTGGCTAGAAAACGCCTTGCTGACAAAAAACGTTTCCCCCAAGGCGCTGCACGTGATGTATGGGTCAGAGACTCCTACCTTCATCTAAGCAACCCTGGCACACAACTCCATTTCTGGGACCTCACCCTTGACTCCGCCAACGTTGCTGAAACATTCTGCAAGCAAGGAGCACTACGTGTACAAATCCCAGGACAATCCGCACCTATCCTTGTCATGCCATCTCTTGATCCTGGCACAACAGAGACATACTGCCCAGTTGACACTGTGGGCATCATTGTCAGCAGGGTGCCCAGAGGGTACACACCTGGAGACATTACCAAGATCCTTACCTCTCCCACCCCCAAACCCGACGGCATTGTTTCTCCCCCCATCCTCCGCTCCGTCCTCCACCTCCATCCTCTGAAACGTGAAGGACGAGCTCCAAGTACCCTCAGCGGTTCTGCCCTCGGCCCAGGAGAGGACCTCAAGTGTCAAGCACTACTTCCCACTCTCGCTTTCCCCCACCTCTTAAACAATCCAATGCTCATCTCATTCAGCACCGACATCTGCTCCCACTTCAATCGTGCCCACAAGTCATCCATCCACGATGAGTTCCCGGTCCGAACCAAGTACAGGGTACTAAAACACCTCTCCCTAGCCGAGGCCAAACAAGCCTATCTCTCTCTCCTCCCTTCGACACCATCCTACAAAGGCCTTCGCGAGGACTCAGATATCATCCTCACCTCCCCTGGACCACACCCCGAACAGTGGCAATGCATCCGCATCCTGTGCTAGTGGGCCTGGGGTAGGGGCGTGAACAGCCTGAACACTCATCTTCTCTCTAAAACCCACCTAACGCCCTCCCTGCTTCAAGTTTTGACAACCATGGCCTTTGGGCGCTTCCTTTGTGAGCACCGTCGAACCCTCCCTGGGAAATAGACAGATAGAGATAGAGAGTGCTCACTAGTAACCCAGATGAACATGCTCACCTAAAGAAGATGTTATTGATCCGTAGGGGTGCCCGAGGGGGGAGGGTGGGGGGGGAACAGTTGAGCACATGTGTGGTCGTGTTTTGGACTTCGCGTCAATTGCATTGAGGTCTCTAACCTTGCTCTTCCCTCCTTCGCACTCGCGCTTCTGCCCTTCACATACTTGCACACTAAAGCATTTTGACACGAGACTTCTCTATTCCTCACCCAAAAAAAAATTGGTGATTTGATGCAATGGTGACATCGTGAATCTGCAACGTGGTGACAATATGATAGGGTGAAGTGGTGACATGATGGCATGGTAACATGGTGACATGTGACATGGTGACATGGTGACATAAGAATTTGATGGCATAGTGAAGGGCCCCTAGGGGAAAGGGGGGCAACCATTGGACGTCTTTTGACTTTTTTGAGTGAGTGATAGAGAGAGAGAGGAAGAGAGAGAGAGAGAGAGAGAGAGAGAGAGAGGGAGAGAGAGAGAGAAAATAGAGAGGTGGAGCGAGAGAGAGAAAGCTAGAGTGAGCAAGCAAAAGAGAGATGGAAAACGAGGGGGATGGAGAGGAAAAAGTGAGCAGGAGAGAAAGAGAGAGCGAGAACGAGATTGAGAGACAGTGGGGGAGAGAGAGAGAGAGTGAGCGGGAAAGAAAAGAGAGAGAGAGAGAGAGATTGAGAGAGAGAGAAAGAAAGAGAGGGGGAGAGAGAGAGAGAAAGAGAGAGANTGTTCCCCCACCCAACCTGACCGCCTCGCCATATACCCAGCATCCCCAACTTGCCCACCTTACTGCCAATTTCCTCCCGGGTGTCTCTGCAGCTGAAGGGCCTGGAGCAGCCTCTCCCCCCCCCAGTTTCGCTCACCCTTAAAACCACTCCCCCCAAATACAACAACTTTCCCCGTTATTTCGCCTATGTACCCACTTTACTACTGTATCCCATTCTATCCTCTTTCCTACATTTGTGGGCTGACCCTCGACGGGCTCCCAAGTCTACCCACATACTCCACCTTGCCTAATCGGAGGGTGTTTCCCGCCCATCGATTGATTGCGATCAATCGGCCGCCTGAGTAGGTTTTACCTGAATTAACAGGATAACCCAGGGTCAGTTAGAGAGCGTTACCCATTCTCCTGTGGCACGGGTGATGGTTCTTGAACCCGATCTCTACCCACACGTTCTTGATGGTCCTCGCCCCTTGACTGGTGGTATTACTCCTCCCGCGCTGCCCATCTTACCCTTGATGGAGTAAAGGGGTGGGTGGATTTTATGACCTACTTTGAGGTATTCCAAAAAAAAAAAAGGGGGCAACGCTGGAAGCTCAGTCGTAGTGCATTCGATATCTACGTCCTTCCTACGCAAGCTTGTGATGCTGTGGTGCTTCTCTGGCTTCTACCAACGTCGTGGCTTGAGTAGTAGCCGCCCTTTCAAGACAGCTAGCCTTGAGGTGTCCCGCTCCGCATCCCTTCCCTCCCCTACCCTCTCCTCCTCCACCTTCTCTTTCTCCTCCCCCTCCCCCTCCTCCTCCTCCTCCTCC
>SZWC01003688.1:154769-168224 GCA_023375785.1 Penium margaritaceum | reverse complement strand
CCTCCTCCCCCTCCTCCTCCTCCTCCTCCTCCTCCTCCTCCTTCTCCTCCTCATCCTCCTCCTCCTCCTACTGCATAACTCGCGTTTTTCACTCACGGCTTTCCATAGAATTTCAATGTAATCTGTCCCTGGAATGTGTTAGTATATTGCAGTGAGTTCTGCAAGGAGTGAAGGATGGAGGAGACGGAGGCCAATGGGCCCATGGAAGAGCCACCTTCAGTCGAGGGTGTGGGGCAACATCTCTCTCTTGGGGAATGTTCAGGACCTACATCTCCGCCAGGGGGAGGTCTTGCATCTGCGGCTGACATCAGGTCGGTGATTCTCTGATGATTTTGCGAAGATTAGTTTCTTGGGGAAGGGGATGCCGGAATGCTAGGCACGAGCGGTTGGGAGGGAGATGGAATGATTGCAAAAGTGTATGCATGTATTTTTTTGTTTGCTATGGGATATGGTTGAGGATGGAACAACAATCCCTCATGTGAATGCGAATCCCATCCTTCCGTCCATGTGTATCCTCCTGACCTGTGTCTGCCAGCGACTTAGCAGGCTAAGTCGGAGTAGGTAAGTCGATCCACTAAGTTGGAACCCTCCAACTTTCAGTCGGTGTCGTGGAAGGATATGTGAAGAGGGGGGAAGAAGATGAAAGAAGGTGTACAATGTATTGACAATGAGTTTCTTATGAAACATGGACTCCACCAACATGACTTGAGCATTTTGCAGCGCCTAAAAAAGAACTCGTTGTTGCTTGGCTGGGCGACGTGGATACATGGGGCCTTGGCGCCCCTGTCGATTGTGCCCAGACCCAAGTCGGTCAACAGACTGGGGTCAAGTCGACAGACTGGGTCGACTTGGAGTCGAGGCAGTTAAGTCGGAGTTGGTGGCAATCATAGCTCCTGACCATGTGTTTCCGGTTGGGTCTGTCGAGCATGTACTAAATGATGTTGGTGAACTTGAGTCTTTCAAACTACTGTGGCGGAGTCGCCGCGGGTCCCACCAACTCAGCGGGCCACAGCTCAGCTGCTGGGCAGCGGTCCACCGTCCAATGCCTGTTCTTGCCATGCCTGCTACCTGGTGGTCTGCTGAGGGCACTTTGTTTTTTCTTTTCTTTTTTTCTTTTAATTTGTCCGTTGGGTGGTGATGCTGTGCTTGTCCGGCGGTGAAAGCGACAATGGTGAAACGAACAGTAGTGTGTCATCTTATGTCCAAGCTGAGCAAGGGTGCCTCTCCCACTTAGGCACACAACAAGGGAAGGTCCTGAACATGCATCTCACACTACGTGGTCCCTTTCTTCACACAGTGTAGTCTTGAAGTGACTGAGAACCCCCCCCTCTCCCTCCCACCCCGCCACGAACAGTTTAGTGGGTACTTCGCATCGTAACCAAGTCTGGTCACATCGGAGGCGCTGTAGAACATCGCTGAAGGTGCCGGACGGTGAGGCTGCGGGAGGAGAACCAGTGGATAGGACTTGTGAGGAGGTCATGTGCACTTTCTTGATATTGCATGCGCACAAGTGTGTGGGATGTCAGCGCACGCGACATGATCAACTGCTTTCCAGAACACTCGAGCACATCCGGGGTTTTTTTATGAACTGGCCGCAATGGGAACAAATTAGTGGGCCGTGTTGCGTTGCTCCTTGCGTCCTTGGTTTTGACAATCGGGTCTTCACAGTTTGACTGCACTTTGGTTGACGATTCTCCCCATTCCGCCCTGCCCCTTATCTCACCCCTCGCCACTTCTCACCTTGTTGCCTTAATCGTTGCTCCATGTTGTCCTACAATGCAGGCACCCACCAAAACGCAGCAGGATCGAAGAGGCCACAGCACCAGCAGCAGCAGCAGTGGGCACAACAGGAGCAGCAGCAGCAATGGGCACAACAGGAGCAGGAGCAGCAGTGGGCACAACAGGAGCAGCAGCAGCAGTGGGCACAACAGGAGCAGCATCCGCAGTGGGCACAACAGGAGCAGCAGCAGCAGCGGTGGCAGTGGCAGGGAGGAACAACAGCAACGGTGGCAGTCAGCAGCTTCCTCCAACCTCACCTTGTGAAAACGACACCAGCCCAAACCTGGACTCCCTTCCACTCCCAGCTTTTGAGACCATCATCAACCGCCTTCCCATCCGCTCTGTGTGGGCGCTATGGCAAGTCAGCCGCGCTCTACGCAGCGCAGTGAAGCGATGCCAATGGCAACACAAGGTGGTGCTCTACCCATCCCCGGACAACAATCTCACTGGGGATTTCGATGCCGTTGCAGCCGCACGCATGTTCACTCTCGGAGGGATCGCTTTCGTGGCGGTTGATACAGGCCCCATGCGATGGAGGGGCCGCCTCCGCGAGCCTGCCAGCCGACGATCAGGCTCCACTGTTGACCTGTCCACAGTGACCACGGGTCTGAGGCGTCTCGACATGCGTTCGCTTGGGTTGTGGACAATGGAACGCCCTGTGCGCGCTGCGGATGTGCAGTACTGGTTCTGGTTGCCCCAGCTCACAAACCTCGCCAGTCTGGTCTGCGACGCCGCATGGCTCTCCACGGAAACCCTCTCGAGCTTCTCAAGCCTCCGCGAGTTGGCTGTGTGGGGCGAGAGCTCCGGAGATCTGTTGCGGGCAAGTGCGTCCGCACTCACCAAGCTCACATCGCTCAAAGCGGGCCTCGCAACGCAACTGAACCTCGGCACCACTGCAGAGCACCCTGCATGGCGTTGTTTGGAATACCTGTCATTTCATATGAGCGACTCTGTCGCGGCTCCGTGGCAGAGTTTTGTGAGGCTGCGGGAGGTGGATGTGAGACTGAGAGAGATAGAGCTGTGGAAGCTGGCTGCAGCCCCTGCCCTCGAGCAGCTGACGCTTGGAGTCGAGCTTATTCGGCACCCTCCCCGTGAACAGCGATTCGCCTCGTTGAGGACAGTCACCTCCTTGGAGGTCCTTTGTGGCGACACTCCGTTGCCCCTGCACATGTTTCCTTCGCTCCGTAAGCTCGTGTTCGACATTGCCATGGAAGGCAGCCCGTCGTTGGTCAGTAGTGTGAGCAGCATGCCGCAGCTCACCTCTTTCTACATCTCCCACGATCTGGCTTGTCCACTGCTCCGTGTTCCGCTGGCAGACTTCCGTTTGCTGCGACATCTTCGGGAGGTGCACGTGCCTCTCTATCTCTTTCCCCGTCCAAGAGACTTCTCCGGGCTGAGCTTTGCTACCCAGGTGGAGCTGTGGCACGTGAGAAGGACTGTGTACGGGCTCGAGCTGAGTGGGCTTGCGAGCGTTCACGACCTCGGTCTGTATCACGCTCAATCGCTCGCCCTCAGGTCAGATTCTGTGGACACGCTGACGTGCCTTCGTGTCCTCACCGTGGAGACTAAGGGGAAGGATGGTGTGCGGCATCCAGTTCGGAGGAGCCGAGGGGCCTCTCTTGAGGAGGATGTGTGGGATGGTGGTGGAACTGGCGGGAGAGGCGGTGGTACTTGCATAGGTGGTGGTGGTGATGGGAATGACAATGGCAATGACAGTGACAGTGGCGGCAGTGTGACTGAGTCATTGGATGCAGAGGATAACGCCGCTCACGACCTCGCGTGGGTGGCGGGCGCAGCTGTGCTCGAGAGTCTCAGGCTGGATGCTATGGAATGCTCGGAGGACGAGTGGGAGCTTGAGGAGGACGAGCATGAGGATGATAGTAGTGAATACGATCCAGACAGCTACTCCTTTGTCAGCTACAGAAGGATTCGGTGGACAGCTGGCAGAGAGATGTCCAAGTTGACACAACTGCACCTGGCTGGCTTCCATTCTCTCGGGCTTCGCTCCTCACAGGCCATGTTCCCTTTTCCGCAGCTCAAGAGTCTGTCCCTCCACGACATGGAGTGGGAACGGATGGAAGATGTGCCAGAAGGGGTTCTCCCTCGGCTGGACTTGCTGAACATCATCGACAACTTCCGCCTCCGTTCCATCGGAGTGTCGTGGTTGTGCCTGCCAAGTTTGACGCGCATGACCCTGACTTGGAACGGTGAGCTTGAAGAGCTGCTCGGGGTGACGGTGGCGCGGCTTTGTGTATTGCCATCACGGGAGGTGGTAGTGCAAGGCTCACAAAAGCTTGCGAAGAAAATAGAGGAATTCGTGGGGGTTTTTGAGGTCAAATTTGTGCTCCGATGAAACCTCTTATTTAGGTGCATCATGGGAAGTGGATGTGATCTGCTTGGTCAGAGGGAACATGAAGTTGCTCCAACATTGAACTGTTTCTCTGGAAGTGCCTTTTTTGGGTAATGTTAAACATCATTGGCGAAATCAAAGGCAGCAGTGGAGGTACGACCCCCACTGTTGTCTATTGCCTTGGGAGTGCAACTCAGCAGATCATGTGTCTGGTGGTTGTCCTCTACCATCTCATGGACTCTCAACAGTGGCCAGACTCAGGTTCACTGAGTGGATATTGGCTGGCTATGTGGGGACATCCATGGAGACTTGAGTTTTGCTCCAGTGTATGTAGTTGTGCTGAATGAAACCTGACATCTGCAAGTGTGCGCACTACTCGTAAGCCCTTGTGTTGTTTGTGGGGTCCCAAATAGGTCAATGACCGCTGACTCTACCCACGTGCACATCACTTCATGTGACTGGCACATGACGTGCAGTTATTTCTCCTAAACATGAAGGAGTCTAGAATGAGGAGAGACCGTCACATGAAACACTCTATGGCTTAAGGCTTGCGGTACTTGGGGAAAATCTTGGGTGTGACAAGTGAGGGCTAGGAGAGCAAGAAGAGGGTAAGGTCGGTGAGCCTGACTTTTGGTCGTGTATGATGTGTAGTTACTAGGCAGCTTCCTAGTGCATGTGTGTGTGAAGTAACACCAGGGTACGGAGACGCACACGGGGTGCCATGGATATGGGAACCACTTGCCTTTCAAACTCGGGCAAAAACCAAGACAAGAGTGTGAGAGGTGAGCGAGCGAGACTTAGGAACCGGTGAGCGTGCACTCGCTGCGAGCAAGACGCTCAAGCGAGTACACACCGCCATCCAGGGGTCGAGCCCGACTGCTTGGAATTAATCCGTGCATCGGCTACTCACCAATGCATGGGCAAACCCGGCATGGTGGCCCCCTAAGGATCAGCACCCGGGAAATGTAGCTCCCCCAGAAAACACTCAAGGCAAGCAACCATGATGCACGGCACAACAATAAGAATGTACGAGCGCTAGCACCTCCCACACGAGAAATAGAGGATCAAGTCATGACCATGCATGTGCCAGAAGACACTCCTGGATGAAGTACTTTAGTCAAGTCGATAGAGACGCCAACCATGGTAGGCTCGTTTGACGTCTTCTCAGGCAAGGCCATGTCCATTAATCTGTACATGTGTGTGTTTGGAGGAAGAGACAAGAGGGCATAGAGACGTGAGTGGTCGGCGAACTTCAACAATCCCCCATGACCCGCAGGCAAACACCCCACACGCATGAAATTGCAAGAGGAAAAGACGAACAAAGAAACACGAGACACACAGAGTCACCCAACCTGGGTCACGGGGACAGATGAGACCAACAGCATGGACAAGACTTTTGAACACATTGCGACTGAGTGCTTTTGTGAGGAAGTCCGCTCTCTGAGAACGTGTGCCCACCCAAGTAACCTGGACAATGCCGGCGGCAATGCACTCACAAACACAGTGGTGCTCAGCATTGATGTGCTTGGTGCGTGAGTGATGCATGCCACTGTTCTTGGCAATGGCCTTTGTGCTTTGATTGTCACAACACAGAGTGATGCGACGGATGGGGACATGCAGGTGCTGTAGCAGGTGACACATCGTGACAGCCTCACACGCGCCTGGGCCTAGAGCAACATACTCAGCCTCAGCTGTGCTGCGGGCAATGCAGCCTTGTTTGCCGCATTTCCAAGAGACAACTGTCCCACCAACCATGAAAATATACCCTGTTCGACTGCGCGGATCAGAGTCATGTGCCCAATCACTGTCAGTGAAGCTATCACCCACGAGGGAGGATTGTGCACGAAAGTAGAGACCGACACGTGGTGTGGAGAGTGCATAGCGGACGACTCGCAAGGCAGCCTCAAGATGCTGCTCGTGTGGATACTGAGAGAATTGAGACAGAAAGTTGACAGCAAAGACAACATCAGCACGTGTTGTGGTGGCAAGGTACATGAGCGAGCCAATGACTCGAAGGTAATCAATCACATCCACTCTCCCCCAGTTTTGAGAGGTCCAAGGACTTTGGTAGTGACTGGCCCGCGGGGGTCATGGGTTTAGAAGCAATGGGAATTGCAGTGGGAAGGGGACTGAAGCGCTCCCGCAGGCTACGGATGTACGCAGCTTGGTGCATGTGCGGAGTGCGACGTGCACGGTAACTCTCCAGCTCCATGCCGAAGAAGACACGGGCTAGACCCAGATCCTTCATCTTGTAGGCTGCCTAAAGCAGAGACTTAGCAGCTGAGATGGCGGAAGGGTCATGAGATGCAATGAGCAGGTCATCAACATAGACCAGGATGGCAACTAACGGCTTCGTAGGGGAGCTGAGGAACATAGCAGGGTCCACTGGACTCCTTTTAAAGCCCCCTTTTTCCAGAGTTTTCGTGATTTCTTGGTTCTAGCAGCGTGGGGACTGCTTGAGCCCATAGAGGGCTTTGCGCAGCCGCCACACACGGTTTGTCCCATCCGAGAAACCAGGTGGCTGCACCATGTAGATCTCCTCATCCAACGTGCCATGCAGAAAGGCATTGTTGACATCCATTTGCTCCAGTTCCCAGTCATGCTGGGCGACTAAGCTGAGCAATGCTCTGGCGGTTGTATAACGACCAACCCGTGTAAATGTCTCATCAAAATCCACTCCAGGGATCATGGATACTCCCTTTATCGTGAGACGTGCTTTGTACCGCTCAACAGTGTTGTCCGGATTTAGTTTGCGACAATATACCCACTTGGCTACAACACCCTTGCGACCTGGTGGTAGGTCCACCAGCTCGTATGCACTGTGCTCTGAGAGAGCATCAAGTTCAGCCATCATGGCTTGCTCCCACATAGAGGAGTCAGCGGCTGCACGTGCTGCTTGCATAGTCAGTTGTTCGGGCGGAAGGGGAGAGAGACTTGTGGCAGCGAAGCAAGAGGCAACATACCCAGCTACAGACGACGAGAGAGCTGAGTGGAACTCTTGTTCAACGAGAGAGTAGCCAAGGACAGTGTTGGGATTTACGTCAGAGGCAACAGTAGGCAGGCCAGAGGTCATGAGGCCAAAGGCACGAAGACCAGGGTCACCAGAGACCATAGGGTGAGACTGGGAGGGGAGGGCCCTCAGACGACCTCCACGTGTGTAGTGTGAGACAGGGGGAACAGACCACGCCGAGGAGGATAGCATAGGAGAGGGAGTAGCAGCGGGAGAGACGGGGTGCACAACAGTTGCAGAAGGCAAAGACAAGGTAGATGGACCAGGCTGCTCAAGGCGGTTCGGAGACGATGGCAATGAAGCGGACTTAGCGACCGGGGGGGAGTCTCCAGTTGGAAGCACAGAGGAGCTAGAGGGTGGAGAGGCACAAGACGAGGGGGACACTACGGGAGTAGGAGACTCGGACGGCTCAGTTCTGGACAGGAGAGGAGGCAAGGAGGTGGCAGAGGGAACCGAGAGACGCACAGAGGGGAGAGAAGAGATCCCAGATGGGAGAGAACCACCCCCATCCCGTGCAGGCGAAGAGAGGGATCCGCCAAAGCGAGGAGCATCACGTTCAAACAGGTGCTCAAAGGACAGGGCATCACGAGACTCAATGATTCGATCGCGCGAGGGATCCCAGAAGCGCCAAGCCTTCCAGAAGGGAGAGACACCAAGGAAGACATAGAGGCGGCTGCGGGGGGAAAGTTTTCCATCCTGGTGATCAGCGGGCAGCATCCTAATGCATGTGTGTGTGAAGTAACACCAGGGTACGGAGATGCACACGGGGTGCCATGGATGTGGGAACCACTTGCCTTTCAAATGCGGCCAAAAACCAAGACAAGAGTGTGAGAGGTGAGCAAGCGAGACTTAAGAACCTGCGAGCGTGCACTCGCTGTGAGCAAGACGCTCGAGCGAGTACACACCGCCACCCGGGGGTCAAGCCCGACTGCTTGGAATTAATTCGTGCAGCAGCTACTCACCAATGCACGGGCAAACACGGCATGGTGGCCCCCTAAGGATCGGCGCCCGGGAAATGCAGCTCCCCCAGAAAATACTCAAGGCAAGCAACCATGATGTAGGGCACAGCAATAAGAATGTACGAGCCCTAGCATCTCCCACACGAGAAACACAGGATCAAGTCATGACCATGCATGTGCCAAAAGGCACTCCTGGATGAAGCACTTGAGTCAAGTCGCCAGAGACGCTAATCATGGCAGGCTCGTTTGACGTCTTCCCAGGTGAGGCCATGTCAATTAATATGTACATGTGTGTGCATGGAGGAGGAGACAAGAGGGCATAGAGACATGAGTGGCCGACGAACTTCAGCATGATGCACGTTGAGATCACGTCGCCATCCGGGAGTCGAGCCCGATCTCTTGACATATCTTGAGGGCAACTACTTACCGTAACACATAATGTATTCGGAAAGGTGGCCCCCTAAGGACCAGCACGCGGCTAGCAAGGGCTAATGGCGGTATTACCGGTACCGCGAATGATCGTGTTTTTGTACCGCGGTACTATAGTCTCATGGTACGACATTTTTTTAATGGTACCGGTAAAGTATCGGTACTGACATGCCAAGGTACCCTTCGGTAGTACCGCGATATTGTACGAGGGCACAATACCGTGGTACCGTGCAACGTAACATCGCCAGACTGTTGGTGTAGCGAGGTGCTTTTCTCTCGTTTCTTGTTTTATCTGTTACTCGTTACTTGATCACATCCACATGTCGATTGAGGTCGCCGTCGTTGCTCGTACATGAGCATTGCGAACGGGAGCTCATAAACGAAACCCGACGGTCAAGGGTGGGAGTTCCCTGCGTGAACCCCCACCCTCGACCAGGATGCGTGGGGGCGTGGATGGGAGGGGGGGTATGAGCGACATGCAAGCATGCGACCACAACGACTAGGAATCCAAAAAGGGTGTCGTCGGGCTTTTGATTGAACAATGTTCAGTTACCAGCACGACATCCCCTTATTGTTGGGTCCTTTTTCCAATTGTTTGAAAAGGACCAAGAAAGGGCAGGGGGTGGTCAATATTTGTGAAGCCCCACTTTCCCTGTGTTGTTTTTGGCAAGGGGGTACGATTCATTGAGAATATTTTGTCCTCTCACGACTTTCAACCTGCCCCATATGAGATGTAATAGCGAACCCCTCCCCCTGCTTGCGATTAGAAGGACGGCCTTTGCACCCACAAACTGTCTGGGCAAGGGGTGACCATTTTTTAAATGTTGTGTTTCTCTCATCTGTCTATCATTAGGAAAGGAGGGTTGCATTTTTATTACACAATGTTTAATTCATTCTGTTGCCATTCGCAACAACTAACAGTACTTTCTTTGGTAGCGTGTGTTTTTTTTTCATGTGAGGTATACGACGGAGCCACGGTACACAGTGTGTACCATGGTACAATAGCAATACCGGTCCTACCATGGGCGCGGTACCAGTATCGGTATTAACCTCTAGCGGAAGTAAGATACCACGGTATTGGGTACTGCGGTATTGGAGTACCGTGGTACTTGAGTACCGCAATGCCAAACACCGAGGTATTGCAGCCCTGCGGCTAGCAGAATGTGTCTCTCCCATAAATCAACATGCATACTCGGAGATAGCCCAATCCAGGCATCTTAAAGTGTTAATAAGACGGAGTTCTCAATGAACAAAACCATGTGAGAACCATGTGAACACAATTCAGCTGAAATAGCCAGGAAGCTTCCTAGCACGCTTGCCACTGACTAGGCGTCAACGATCGGTCAGCTCGCGGCATCAACACACGCCGGACGCGAAACGGCTTGGATTTGGCTAGGCGACACAAATTGAGCGTCAAATGTGCTTCCTCTGAAAAACACATGCAGAGAGAGATAGAACAATGAGCCACAACCACCCAGATAGTTGTGAGGCCTGGTGTGTAGCCAGTGCAGCGAGGGGCACTTTTGGCCACGGAAAACTACGTAAATTGCCAGAACGGCCCCGCCGCAACTGAAACACTTGCTTGGCCGTAACTTCCTCGCCCTTTCACAGATATGTGTACTTTGCGTGTGGCTGAGATCCAGACACCTGGTTGGTTGTTGCGGTGTCTCGGGAGGCCTAAACTTGCCTAGCCTGGCTAGTCGGTGATGTTAGTGTACCACTGCATAGTCTGGATACATTTGGGGTACATTGCATATTTTGTCGTCGTTCGAGACCCGGGCACATGGTTTATTGTTCCAATGCCTCGGGAGACCTCCATTGTTGGTTTCGTGTTCCTTGACATGCATATTATCTGTTCATACCTTTTGGTGCGATGGGGATGACGGGGCTTGGTGGCCTAGCCACTAGTCCTCGGTACATAAGCCCTCAGTAAGGCTCTTTGTTGCTCTCTCCTTGACTCTTAATTCATTCGTTCCAGACTTAGCCCGCTCATTGGCACTGCTTTTCTCCCGCTCACAACCAGAGCTCATGTCTCTTCCAACATGGGCCTGCATGCCCTAGACGCATTTCCGCATGGTATTAGAGCACAGGGGGGCCGTGTGAGCAGCAGAGCAACATAACAGACTAGAAACGCAGCTGAGGTGCACCACGTGGCACCACGTAGGTTTAAGAGCGTGAAAGCAACAAACATGCCTACGACATGAGCAAACGTACTTACGACCACATCAAGGACGTCCTCCAATCAGTTTTATGTTAGATTTGATTGTAAGACAATGGGGTGCTGCTGCGGCTCCTGTTTAGGCAGCAGAAGCAAACAACACCCACCGGCAGCAGCGGCCCCACACCTGCTTTCACACGCGGCTCGTACATTGCTTCCAAGCTGCTTGAATGCTACTTGTGCCCGCTGCTTGGACACTGCTTGCACGTCGCTTGTGCCTGCTGCTTGCACATGGATGACCACGTTCACTCACAAAACACATGGCCCAATCAAAGGCAATGCGGCTCGCAGTGTTTGTAGACAGGCTTGTACCCGCACGTGTGATTGCTGCGGGCCCAAGCATGCAGCAGCAGCCAGCAGCAGCACCATCGTGCAACAGTGCAGCAAGGTATTGCAACAGGATAAGTGCGGGAGCGTTCGCAATGCGCAGCAGCTGCAGCAGCAAACTTATGCAGCAGCCGCAACAGCAAGCAGTAGCATTTGAAGCAGCTGCAATGCGCTCCAGCAGACCTGGCGTCTTTCTCGCAGGCTCTCACACACTCTCTCTCTCCCTCGCCGGCTCTCGCGCTCTCTCTCTTTCTCGCTGACTCTCTCTCTTGCTGGAACTCGCTCTCTCGCGCGCTGGCTCTCTCTCTCACTGACTCTCTTGTTGCATTCCCTCTCGCTGACCGCCTCTCTCTCACGCACTCGCAGTCGTCCACTCTGCTGATGTGACTTTCCCCTCTCGTTGGCCCCTCTCTCCCTCTCTCGCTGATCCTCACTCTGTCGACGCTCCTTCGACGTGTCGTCGGCAACCTCGAAGTCGAGGCTGCCGACAGACTTCGCCTGTTGACTTTGCGAGGAGCGTAAAACCACGCACGTCTGTGTGTGGCGACATCGTGAAATTGGTGGTGTCCCTTACGGGACCCATCGCCGGATTCGAGCCGGAGGGAGGTACTAAAAAAAAACAAGTTGAAAATGTTGCACAATACTTGTGCAACGGGTTACATAGTATGCATGAACCGTATACATAAACAAATGAAAACTGAAGTAACATAATTGAATAATTAATATGGATATGTTATGAAAGAATAAACATGGAATGTTGGTTTTATGACGATTTGTATGAAGGAAAAGCAGACATGCAGTCAACGAAGATAAGGACGCGATAGAAGAATTTACGCAGGAGAAACAAAAACAATGTTTGGTTTTACGCAGTCAAGTATACATAGTAACAGAGTTATTACTTGGTACACATATATAGAATAAGTAGTAGGGAAGTTTATATTTCTACAGAAATTGGTATTTACTATTGAATATAAGATTTTGTGTACAAACCTAGTTGTAGAATGAATCTTTACCTATCTTTTACCTTGCAGAGTGCCCCCTATAAGATTGAATCACCTTACGTTTGTAGGTCGACCTTATGGTATTATGATTATTCTTCTTCAATATGTGACAGAAGATGATAAGATTTTGCAAGTATCACGCATATACTTTAAGTCCTTTTGTGGGAGTAAACCTAAGCGTAATCTTGTTTACCTTTTTCATTTTTGTGTGATTTCCAATGCTTACAACCTTGAAAAAAAAATGCAAGAGGGTTGATTTGACCGGTCGTTATGTGCTGTTTGGAGCAACCCGTCACCGGATTTGTTTGTAGTGACGCTATCCTCCGATTGGAAGAGATCCACATTTCTATCTACATCTATATCCATATGTATCAATATATACATCTGTATCTGTAAAGAGATCCATTTGTACACTTTTTTCCTCTTACATTTCTGTATTTTTGAGGTTCAACTCTCAAGTTCCTTTGGTGCACCCCCTCTCCTCGTCAGTCAACGACATGGGGTATACAAATATTTGAACTACGGTTCCGAGCTGGAGCCCAGAAAAATATTTGTTCAAAGTTCCGGTCAACACCTCTGATTTGTTATTTCTGTGGTTGAAACGCCTGCACCTTATCCGCTCGGCGTGTGTGGATGCAGGCGACGCGATCTAGACGACGAGATCCGGCATTTTTTGGTCTCTCACCTGTCCGAGCCAGCTCGCTGCATGTTGTCCCTGTGCGGGACCTCGAGCCTCCGATCAATTGCGTCACTACTAGCGCAAGAGCAGCAGCAGAAGCAACAGCAGCAGCAGCAGTCGCACAAGCAGCGACAACAAACAATGTATATGGCCGATGCCTCGCAACATGAGTAGAAGGAACAGCATTAGCAGCAGAATGCGTGTAACAGCGTAGTGGCAGCAGCAGCAACAATGTAGCGTCGCAGCAGCAGCAGCAGCGTAGCAGCATCGCAACAGCAGCAGAAGCCCAGCAGAGCAGAAGCCTAGCAGCCACAAGAGCATCCTCGCCTGCCACAGTTGCAATAGCAGCAGCACAGCAGCGCAGCAGCAGAGGCAGAAGCAGCAGCGACCGCGGGCTGCAGCAGCAGGTAGTGCCTCCCTTTCTCCCCTCGCTCTCCCTCTCACTCCACATTCTCTACCCCATTGTCTTTCCTTCCTTCGTCCCACACTCCTCTACTTCTCCCTCTTTCTGTTCTCGTCTTGCTTTGCTGTCACTCTCCCTCCCTCTGGCCTGATCGCCCTCCCTCCCTTACCATCCGCATCGATGCCCTGCCCCCCCTCCTCTCTCTCTCTCTCTCTCTCTCTCTCTCTCTTGCGCGCACGCGCTCTCTCTCGCTTTCACATGTACATGCACATGTGCAGGCTGCAGATTTGCAGCTGCAGC